>OOFC01049816.1:82271-103632 GCA_900323345.1 Pseudochromis fuscus
TGTGTGTTTAACATCACATCAAAAACACACTTATTACTGACTTTTATTTCATTTTTTCTGTTTGAAAATGCAGGTATAATATTGAACGAATGCCTGATGACTACGGTGCTCCAAGATTTTAATGCTTTCCACAACTGAGCTGAACCTGTAAATAGACTGAAGTTTTCTGTTTACTATTATTTTTATGCACATTAAAAATATGGAGTTTTAGAAGTGTAATTTGGTGACGATGGGGTGTTTGTTTAAACTGCAAACTTAATTTTGTTTTGTTCTGATGACACATTTTGTAACATTGTTTTTTGAATTGAATAAATTAATTATTGAAAAGTATGTTGTCTTCATTTTTTCTAACACAGCAAAGGGTGTACAGGGGTGTTTACTCTGTGAGCCAAGATGCTAGTTATTAGGTAATTGTAGGTTCATTATTTTAATGTGATGCCTAAGAAATAAATTTCCATTTTCTGCCACATCATAAAACATTATACTATTGGAAAAACTCTGCTGCTGGTTTATTGTAGGTTGCCAACAAAAGCTGGTAGAAGATTAGTAGCTCACAAGCTATGGAAGACGGCACTTGTAGATGTCAGTGAAGCCAGCTCATTAAGCTTAAAACATATCTTTTGACTTTAGCCTGTCTTTGACATACCTTTATACACACTTGAAATCTTTGTACACTGTGCTGTGGCACTTTAAAACTTTTCTTGGTATTCGTAAGTGCATATCAATTCCACTTTGTGTAGACTGTTCATAAAACATCACACTTTTTTTGTGTGATTTTATTTAAATGCCTGAGCAGTTTGTATGTGTATTGCAATCACTTGTATTCATAACTGATAAAACAATTTGAGTTGCTGCCTTAATAGTCAGGTTTCAAAGCATAATCTTGTTTAATGTTGGATCTATTTTATTTTTAAGTGTATTATTTTAATATTGTGGATTCTATTTCCCATCTTATGTTCCTTTTCATCTTATTTTAGTATGATTAAGTGGGTTTTATTTTATTTGTGTGAAACACATGGTGCATGTAATAAATTTAACAATCTCAAAATGGGAAAAAAATAACACTAAAATTTACACCAAGATACTAAAAACGTTCAAGTAGGATGGGAATTGAATGCCAAAATAATAGCAAATGTGCATCAGTATATGTACAGAAATAAAACAAGTGTAAAGAGTATTTATACATCAAATCAAATGTGCAAAGAAACAAAAGGAACGACAGTGTAATCTCCTCATTGTAAAGCCCTTGGTGCAGTATTTCTTGTAACACGAAAACTGTGCGCGTCGGTGTCCTTAAATCTGTCATCTTGAATCAACATCTTACGAGGAGCACCTAAATGCAACATTTGTCACCACTGAGATCATCCGCTGAGTAGGGAGCATGCGCAGTGGACGAAGGTCGGGGAGTGTCTGTCTGAGCGGCTCGCTGGATGTGAATGTAACCCGCAGACACTGACGCCGAGAAGAGCATCTGCATGAACAATGAACCGGCTCACTGGGAAGGAAATCATTTGCTGAGACGGACATGAGGTGGACGTGTGAGGATTGTCGGGGACATGGGATTGTACAGGAGCAGTGAAAATGCTGGATATCTGTGGACTGAATGACCTCTAACGGTACAGGGAATTATAGTAATATCTAATACTTTGTTTCCTGCAGGCAATCCTACTACAGACTGTGGTAGCGTTACACCGGCGGGCTTGTGTTTGCTCGTTGATTCACAGTATCACTGTATTAGGCTACACATCTTATAGCTTAAGTCAGCCACCTTAATGTCTTAATTTATTTATTTATTTTGCAGTAATAGCTGATTACTGGATGGCCTATAGTCTACTGGGTTTTTTCCAAAGTGTTGAATTCTCACTGCAAAGTCATTTTATATTCAAGGAGAGTATTTTTTCTATTAATAAATCACTGCTTCACATTCACTTGCTTCAGCTACAGAGGTGAGTGTTTAATTACAGCAGATCACTACTGAAATCACCACTGCATTGACCTTTTAAGAGACTGATGTCCTAGTCTGCCGGATGTCATGAGTTGGCCATCTGTTGTGGGAACCTACTTAAACCTGCAAGCAGATTAACCAGTAAAAGGATCCAAGGCGACAGTCTGGACAATTTCTGTGCCAGGACTTTGTTGGCTACCTGGTGAAGGGAGGAAGGATGCTGAGGGCCTCCACGGTGGGCTCGGTGGAGGAGAGAGATGAGGAACAAGAGGATGAAGAAGAGTTGAGGGACGGGGGGGTGCCTTTCTACGTCAACAGAGGAGGCCTCCCGGTGGATGAGGAGACCTGGGAGAGGATGTGGCGCCATGTGGCTCGAATCCACCCCAGTGGTGAAGCCTTGGGGAAGGAGATACGGGGTGTCACTGACCTGCCCAAGGTAAAGTGTTGAATGTTAAAGCTCACACATGGTGGAGAAACAATTTACATCCACGTGTTATGGGACAGTGTTGGGTTAGAGCCCCTGCGTGACAGTTAGAAACACAAAAAGCCACATGCCCCTAAATCCGCTGTAAATAATCCACTTTAAATGATTACTTTTTAGCCGCTTAGTGTTTACCAATGTCATCATGGTCACAAAATACCACAAGAAGATGTTTTAGATGCATTAGACCTTTTTATTCTCGTATCATGGGATTGGTTAGAGAGGAGCACATAAGACTTACCAAGTGGAGAATAGAACAGACAAGACTATACTCTCCAGCTGCAGTGAATCTTGGCATTGTATTATGTTAATGCAGATGTTTGGACGCTTTGTCCCACAGATTCCAGTACCGAGCGTGCCTACATACCAACCTACCACCGCTATCCCACAGCGCCTGGAAGCCATACAGAAGTACATCAGGGAATTGCAGTATCCTTTGAATAAGTTGGTAAAACCAGCTGATCACAACCAAAACAATGAAAACCAAATGTATTTAACATTGGCATTTATAGCTACAAAGATATCTTTTGTAGACTGATCTTACTCACATGGATATAAGAGTATATGAATATTTACTTACTGACCCATTGTTTAGTCACAGTTCAATAATATGGGTCAAACATTAGAAATGCAATGTAGGCCACTATTTTAAGCAAGGGCTTGATTTTCTTGTCAGAGAAAGATATTCATCCATATTTAACCAACAATCTATGAATATCACAAAGCACTTTAAAGAGCTGCCTCTTCTCCTCACTGTGTGCAGCACCACCGAGGTACAGTGTCTGTTATAGTTTGACCTTAACTGTGTCTTACAGGTACAATCACACAGGAACACAGTTTTTCGAGATAAAGAAAAGTCGCCCTCTTACTGCGTAAGAAAATCTTCCTTTCAGTAATGGACTGTAGATAAAAATGGATGAAATAGCCAGGCTTAAAAAACGTGGTGTATGTGGAAGTCTAAAAAGTACAATACTCCTGACAGCCACTAGATGCTGGCCTGAAAGAAACTGTGGCTCCAATTGACTTAAATTCACAAATCACCATTTTCAGTCATTAAATAGTCAATACAGTTTTTCTGCAAGTAAGTCAGATGTTATTAACTGAAGTCAATTCTGGTCCATCTGAAAAATACATCATCATTAATAGATATGAGGCTGAGAGGTTGTAATCGTCATCTGAACTTAAGTCTCTCACACACTGAGCAGTGTCACACCTCCCTTCATATCCAAATATGGTCACTTCTGGCTCCAAACAACCAACATGGCGGCGTTCTGACGCTGCCAAATTTCTGACTTCAAAATGTCCACAAATGAACAGGTGATGTCACATTAGCTTCATTAATGGTATCTACAGTCTACGCTTTCAATCGATCAGACTGATCATCACTGTTAGACTATGGCCCCGGTCACAGGACGGTAAAGATGCTGTTTTATTGATTTCTAGCCAGTGTTGCCGATTGCTGATGCATGTGGGTGAGCTGGTTGTGAGTAGGAAATGATGTCAATCAGTGGAGCGGCCTGGAACAGATTTAGATTAGATTTAGTAGCACAGATTTAATTTCCCCTGCTCATGGAAAATGTTTTTGTCTGACTGCATGAGATCAATAGCGGTGTCTTCATGTCGCTGGACGTGTGTTTACTGGTGTGCTGGTGTCTTCTCACACAGAATTAGTCTTTTTCAAATGCAGGTTAATGGACATCGCTAAGGAGATGACACGGGAGGCTCTGCCAATCAAATGTTTGGAGGCGGTGATCCTGGGGATGTATCTTTACAGCCACAGAGCATGTGGCGTGACACCTGATGTACTGTGATGTCTTCAGATTGTCTTGTATGAATATAGAAACTGACAGTGATTTTTTACATGTGCACTGAGCAGAAATGTGTTTGATTGATAAATATGTGTTGTGTTTTCATATTTGGCCTTAAGATACTGTCTAATATCTAAACAAAAGGTCTGTCCACATAATAAGGAAACAGTGGGCTTGATGAGAGGAGCCATTGTCATCTTAAATAAATGTCCATTTCCTTGACCCATCTCGATACAGTTACCTCACCAACAACATGCCCGGTGTGGAGCGCTTCCCCCTCAGCTTTAAGTCTCATTTCTCAGGGAACCACTTCCACCACATTGTGCTGGGAGTTCACAGCGGGGGACGCTTCGGTGCGCTGGGCATGAGCCGGCGGGAGGACCTCATGTTCAAGCCCCTGGAGTTTCGAACACTGATGGACTTGGTTCAGGAATTTGAAGGGGCCTACAGGGGCTACTGGCACACTCTGCGCAAGGTCAAGATCGGCCAGTACGTGTCCCACGACCCTCACAGCGTGGAGCAAATAGAGTGGAAACACTCGATACTGGATATAGACAAGCTGACCAAGGAGGAGCTGCGAAAGGAGCTGGAGAGACACACTCGAGACATGAGGCTGAAGGTAATGGTACCGCAGCAAAACCAGTAGAGTGCTGCACAGTTACAGTAGTTTTGGTATTGTTTAATTTCTGAAAACCATTTCAAAGCAGTTCAAGAACATATGCAAGTGTAGTAACTGACAAAAGTGAAGCATATATATCAAATATTTGTTGCTTTTTATGTTACATGTTGCATAATCAACATCGTTTTGCAGCTTGAACCAGTGGAAGCTGTTGCAGAACTAATGCCACTGATGAGAAATACAATGTGTCCTCAGCAGATGGACTTGTCCTTATTAGGTCTCCTTTGAAATGCTGTTTCTTTATGCACAGTGACACTGAGTTAGAGGAGCAATTTCCCTCAAATGGTGCTCTCTCATCACCTCTCATGCTAAGATAATGAAGGCAGCCTTGATGCTGAGCTCTCTGTATAATAAAACTAATGTGATGACTTGACTCTGCTCTGCTGTGCTTCATGCATGGCCAGCTCAATCCATCAATAGCTGATCTCTTACACTGAGTGCTCTGCACAATCACATTAAAGACATGGGCAGAGTTTAGCTGCTGACACTCAGGAGGACATAAGCATCAGTACCTCGCCCGTGCAATGTTTTAAAGTGCTTGAAATCCCGATTATCTGCGTTTTCAGATAGGAAAGCCTGCACCTCCGTCTCCCACCAAAGACAGGAGAAACAGCATGGGTTCACCCCTCAGAGGACCAGGCAGCCCCATACGGAGGATTAGCCGTGTCGAGAGACGGTATGAATAATCACATGCTTTAGATAATTTTGTGCTCACACTAAAAATACCAAATGTGACACCTCTGTAATGTCTGGAAAATACTGGGACTCCAGATGTCTCATGATCTCAGGCTAAAAAAAAAGTTCACATATTAGTCACAGCTTCCTTTTTATTTTTGATATGAATGAACCTCATTGTCTTGTTATTTTTGTGTTGCAGTCCCTCTGGAGAGAAGAAGGTTTTGGAACAAAAGTCATCAACAGACATAAATGGCTACCAGATCCGAGTCTGAGAGAAAATGTTATTTTTTTCTGGTGAAATTTAAGGTACCACACACTTGTCTCATGGGACCAGCGATTTACTATAAGGTTTCATTTTTTAACACTTTGGCCTATTCACAGGATGCAAAGTAGAATAGGTCACCAGCAACTTTTTCCTCCCATATCAAATGCCTCATTCAGCTTTCCTGTGTTGTTACAGGCTTTTTTTTCCTGTAGCAATTACTGTGCATAGTAATTGGTGCTGGCAGTGCTCCCACATTTATAAAGGGAGGTGGTAAAAGAGCAGTATTTTTAAATTACTGCAGTTTGCTAACTCAACACAACGTGAAATATTATCCCTCCCTGAAGCTGGGGGAAAAAGTACCACTCAGTGTAAATGTGCTACTGGACATATCATAGGTCTCTGTGCTGTTCTCATACTCAGCAACAGCTATTAAAGCTTGTCTGCAATCTGTATCGTCGTACTGTAAGTGTGAAAATACATGTCATGTAATATAAATCCACTTAGATTCAACTGGGCAACAATTACTTGTGTAGTGACTAGTTTGCAAACCACTCCCCTTGTGCCTTGTATGGAAAAAAAACAGTTTTTTACAGCCCATTTTTATAACCCATTATTCTTATTGCCTAAGTAAACACCAGGCAGTGTAATCTCTGCTCTTCCAAATAACTGTAACACAGGCATCCAACACCACGCAGAGGCTTGCATGTTTAGCATACTACTTATCATCTGAGACTAAATAAATAAATAAACAATATTCAGAAGTACACTGTCTGGCCAAAAATAGTCACACTAATATTTTGTTGCTTAGCTTTAATATTCCCAGCATTTACTTTCATCCATCATTTTTCACCATGTTTTGATGATGGGAGAGTCGGCCCGCTGCGTAAAGTCTTCTCCAGGACATCTCGGTCACCAATGTGAGAAAGTCACATCCCCCCTGAACCACCATTTCACAATCTGAGCCCAATGAATCCTGGCCTTGTCATTCAGGGTCAGCTGACCTTATTTTCAATGTTGCTGAACTTGGAACTGACCAACTGAAGCATCCTCACATCATCATTTCATCCATTTTTCTTCTTACCCTGATGCATCCATCACTCTGGAACAAGGTCAATCTGGACTCATCGGACCACATGATCTTTCTCCATTACTCCAGCATCCAACCTTTATGTGTTATGAGCTCTACTGTTGATTTTTTTACAATTAGATTTCACCAAAGTGATCTCTGATGACGATCATTTAAGAATTGATGCTTCACCACTGTCCTCCCAGGTTTTAATCATGCAACAGTTCTCTTTTTTTTGGCCTAGCAGTTAAATTCAAGAGTAACAAGGCATCTATGTGCTGAACCAATTATCAACATGACTAATGATAAAGCAGCTGACTCACCTAGTCTGCATTTAATGTAGACGTGAAGTAATGAGAAGTCTATATCTGTAATGTATACCTGCTTTATATACATGTTGTTTGTTACTTTTATTTTGTAGCAACTTTATCCAATATTTCACTTGCCTTAAGTGGTATCCAAGCGACTGACTTCCATTTAAGCTAAGGTGTAAAGCAGTTTGTTTACAGCACTTTTATCTGCATTTTGTACTTTTTTATTGGGGATTCTGTCATTTTTGTACTGCCCTCAGTGTTGGTACTCACCAGTAAACACTTGATATTTACCACAGACTGTTTTAAATGTTGCTACGGCCAGCATTTTTATCTGTACAGTAGGTGTTGCCCATTTTAATTTCAGTGTTTTGTACCAAGAGGCCATTGATTTGCAGGATCACAATAAAAGGTTGATTGTGATTGTGGCAACGCACTTTTGTGTTTTCATTTGTTTGTCCCCTTTGAGCACATCTCCCCCCCAAAAAACATTGCAGAGCATCACACTGAGTACAGAGTGTCCTCAGCTGAAGGGCAGGTGATGAAAGATCACTACCCATTAGGTTTATACAAGCTGAACTCAACAGCAACAACTCTATAAAAGGAAATCATGAGCCTCAGTGAAATAAAACAGCTGCAGTGGGACAGTTCAACGTCTTTATCTGTCAAACTTCCTGACAATAGACACTTTCTTTTTGACTTCACATGGCTAAATTATTCTCTTCATTACAGTATTGTGTTTTCTGCAGTCTTACAGCTGCGATAGCTAGGTGCTGTTTTTATGGATCCTCAAATAGATTGGACATTAGTCTGCTCCACAGCACCGCAAGCAGCTAATCAGGCTTAATGGCTGCGGGGTTCAATGAAAGCCAGTTAGTGAGGAATCACCTCTCAAAGTGCCACATGTAAATTAAACTACTGTTAGAGTGAACTGTGGTGAGACATGTCAGCTCCTTAAATAGAAAAGAGTTTGTTAATAACGTGGCAGAAAGATACACAAATCAGTGTCCTCCCTTCATGCAGACGTTACACATCTTGTGCACCAGTGTGTGTTAGTTACAGAAGGCATATTGCCCTATTTGGTCTTAAAACCTACTGACCTACTTCATTGTCTCTTATTCACTTGAGTGCCACGGGGGGAATTAAGACACATACACAGTTGGATTCCTCTCTGTGATAAAGTTTTAAACTCAGATGACGGGATTATGTTGCAAATATATTTACATAGCACACTGACAAGAACAAGGGAAGCAACGAACACATCTCCAGACATACTGTCAGTACATACACAGGACTCCTTTACCGAGCACCATCATGCATTAACACTCAACTACATACATGAAATATTCATTCATGCATCAACCACACACACAAGCTGAGCACCTCTGTGCAGTGGGATGGGAGAGAAACAGCCAACATCCAGGTCACAATCTCAGACCAGGCAGGATACAGAGACACAAACTGGAGGATTTATAGTCTGAACAGCAGCCTGAAATTTCACTAATTGGCACCACCACCATCATCACTGATTATATTTTCTTAATTGTAAATATGGCACTACTAATTTGGCACCAATGAGATTTTTCTACCTTGGAAGTTTCCAGTATCTGCTGTGGCTCATTGATTATTAATGCAAAAGGAGGAGCTTAACTTGCTACATTATGAATCCAGAAAAAATAAACTATATTTTCACTCTAAACCTGGAAGCACACACAGAGAAAAACAGCAAAAAGAGTCACACATTTACGAAAACTATTTATTTAATATTTTCACAATTTGCAAAAAATATGTACTTTTATTATTAATCGATTAAAAGCAAATGAAAACAAAACTAACTTTTTTTTTTAAATTAACTATAACAGCAACATTTAACAACTGTGATACTGATGGGTAGAGTTCTGCATCATTTATCTTATGAGAACCACACAATACTGGCATCCATGTTTCCTGAACTCTGAAAGAAAATATGAACTTCAATTAACAGTATTCAAACAATAACATTTGAACAGAGCAACATCTAAATAATGTGAACGGAAACAAGCTTATCCTGTGACATTCATTTCACCGAGTTCAACCACAGTCCTTCCTCTCACGCTGTAATCAGTATTCAGTATTCAAGCTGGAATTTGGCCATGAGACTCAGATGGTCAGAGGGGAATATGTGGTTGGGAAGGCCCTTCATTGACCACAAGACATCCTCAGACAGGAGCGAGAGAAAACCAAGTAGCTTTAGACCTTCACTCGAGAAGCTGCCTCCAGCTAAAGGGAAAAAAAAAAGAAAAACACATAAGTTATTTAAAGTTGCAAATAATTTATTTAGAGCTGCAACATGTCAAATACTCTGCGTGTATCGTGTCGTGTCCTTGTACCTTTGTGATCACGTTTTGGGGAGTAGAAGATGTAGTCGACGGTGCCTCCCATATCAGAGTGCAGGGTGGTGACTTCTGGATTGCCAGAGCCCGGTAGGATGTGTTTATAGACCGACTCGAGGTCTAAATGGTGACTGATGGTGTGTTTGAATCTGAGAAGAGTAAGATTATTCTCATCATGTCTCATTTCTGCTTAATGAAGCTTTAATCCCCCTTCCTTTGTTTGTTGTTGTGTACATTATATAATTAAAAAAACATATTAATTAGAGTAGCTTTACAATTTAAAGTGTTAAGTATCTCTGTATGCTGCTATGACACTAACTTCAAACTCACTTACAGACCTTGTACGATACAGCTGACTTTCTGTTGTCCCATCTGTGCTCGAGAGGAAGAATCCAACACACATGAAACATGAGAATAAGGAAAGCAGGAGATGTAAATGGCAGAATGACCTGAAGTGAAGCTGTGGGTTCTGAATTGTGTGACTGTATCACCTGGTAAATTGTCAGTGACTCCTGGGATCAGCTCCAGCTCCTGAGGACGGACACATGCAGCTGGACAATAGCGTTGTTGCAACATGAATTCATGGGTGTACTGTCTTTTTCCTGTAGGACAGAGCCAAATATATAAAGTGGAGAGAGAGAGGTAGTATCTGTATATAGATAATTTAAGAATATTCAGCTCTGAACATCAGTCTCATCCACATTGGACAGTGTTCTTTGGTTCAAGGGTCACATCCGCCTCCTCACCCCTCAATTCATATCCAAATATGATCACTTTTGGCTCCAAACAACCAACATGGCGACGTTCAAATGCTGAGTGGGTGAGCTTGGTCTGTTTATAGTCTATGCTCCAAATACTGACCTGGTTTGTGACTCTTGCTCTCACACATGACAGTAGCATACTGGCAGCTGTCAGTGATTCCCAGAGACTGGGGCCACAAGGGAGCAGACAGTGTGTGACAATAAGTCCTGTATGACAGGTCCTCTTGGCCTGATATCTATCAAACAATGAAAAGATACAAGGTTATGTGTAGATGTAACTGCTGCCAGCTTAAAGATAGAAACCTGAGATAAGCGTGCTTCTCTCTCACCATCCACGCTGGCAGACCCTGGTAGTGTAGCTTGCCGGTGGTGATGAGCTGGTACAGAGGCGTGTATGGGACTGAGTTAAAGTCTCCACACAAGATAACGTTACAGTGGTCTCCTTTGGTCTTACATGACTTGATCACGTTGTCGATCTCTGCCAGCATTATTGCTAACTGTGCCAGCTTCACGTCACCCCTCTTGGGGTTGAAGAGCAAGTGCGTGTTGGCAACACAGAGGAGCGGGCCCGCCTCCTTGACCTCTGACCCCTGGGTGACCAGCGGCCGAAGCAGCAAGACGATGCCCACGTTGTGCCGGTTCAGCAGCTCTGCGTCGGGCCTGAAGTACTCCAGCAGAGTGACGGCCACTTCAGAGAAGCAGCTGCTACGATAGCAAGTGGCACAGCCATCTGTCTTGGTCCCTGTACGGCGCTTGTACACACAGGTGTAACCTGGACCAACAACACAAACAGAATGTCTGAGAAAATATTCCCCAACGTGTCTGTTGTACTGTTTTGTCCCAGGTGACCTACCCATCTGAGACAGGGCAGGATGCAGTTGTTCATGGTAGTGGTTCTCCTGAACCTCTTGGAGACACAAAATCTACACACAAGGAAGAGGACACATAAGACTGACTGTGAATTGTTGCCAGTGTTAATATGATTCAAAAAATTAAATGGTCATTTCACTAACGTCTGGTAGCCATTTTTGTATTTCCTCTAAAAGCAGGCTGTAGCGGTAGCTCCAGTCTAGCACCTCCAGGGGGCAGTGAGTGTACAGTTCCTGATTCATTTCCAGTAGGTCTTGAGCCAGGATGTTGTAGGACATGACAGTGAAGTCCATCAAGGCCTTTGTCAATGGGAACGGCATCAGGACAGGCACAGCATCAGCGGCACTCTCATCCAACGTCTCCCATATTCTCCAAACGACTGGGCGGAGGACAAACATACATTCATACACACAGGGCTGTAGACAAATCACACTGCAGGAAAAATATTCCAACTGAGCAAACAAACAAACAGAAACATCTGATTCTCACCTTCAAAAGGCAGTGCCAGCTCTTGTGGAGGGTAATAGCTGAGGGCAGGAAAATCCCACAGTGGACACTTCACTTCCTCTGCCAGGCCTGGCCCAGCAGGGAAGTGCCAGCCAGACTGGACATCATGTTTAAGCTGTGTCTGAGTGTTAGGGAGAATAAGGGCATATTCCACTGCGCTTGCTCCATCATGTGCTTCATCTGAATAGGAAAGTACATATTCATCCCAGCACTCAGTTGTAGTTTCAGCTGGAATCTGTGGCTTTTTACTGTTGGGTATTTGTTCCTCTGCTGAGCAGGTGGATCCAGCTATGCTGTACGCAGTTGGAGTTACTGTCTTTTCCAAGGTTTGTATCTGTATTTGTTCTTGGACTGGACTTGTCTTTGGTTCTTGTATGCTGTCCTCTGTTTGCAGGCGGCTTAGCTGTGCTCCTAGAGCTTGTTCTGAACTAATGTCCTCTTCTTTATGGTGCGCTTTTATTCCCCCATCCTCCTGTTTGGGAGCTTCCACTGTCTTGTGCCACAGTCCATGTCCTCCTTCCTCCTTCACTGTAGACTGCACCTCACTCATCATTGATGCTGTGACCTTCTTTGAGTCCTTATGCAGGACAGCCACCAGTGGGTGTTTGTCCATGTCAGGATTTGTACTGTCTTCCTTCTCAGGGCTTGGTTCTTTTATCCTTTCTTTCGTTTCTCCTGTCGAACCAGCGGTTGGACTGAGCCACTGGTCCAGCAGGGCTGTCTGAGACTGGCTGAACCTCCTGCTTGTGACACTGCCACCATCCCACACTGCCGTGCCATTAACCACTGCGGGAGGTACAGCTTTACTTGAGGCCTCTGAAAGACAGGATTAAAGACATTTTTGAAGATACATTATTTCTGGGAATGTCTGAAAATAAATAGCCCATACAACAAAGACACCAACCTCGGAAAGTCAGAATTTCACCATTATGGATGATTTCATAGAGGCTGTAATTTTAAATGAGCATTTTCAGAATTCAGAAAATTGTGAGGATTTTTCCGATTGGTTGACATGCTCTGACATCATATGGGCCCAGCATATGGAAGCTACACATAGCAAATTATACATCATGGCAGCCCAATAGAGGCCTGTCACACACAAACACAACTTTTTTTTTTTTTTTTTTTTTAATAAATGGTGAAATGTGCCTAATTTTCCCTTCACTATTACAAGCTATCAAAGTATGCAGATATGTAGTTTCCATTTATCTTCTTTATTATAAGAACACATGCACATAAAAAGCTTAGATAAGAATTCTGCAGTTTTTTAAATCAAGACTTGACTGGATCAGCCTGACCCGGATATGAACTTTTCAAGACTGAAAACACACTGAAACCGCTGTAGTACGGGATATATCATCCTTTAACATCATGAACATAACCTACACTAACACATGCGGTGACATGGTGACGTCATACGGGGGCGTCCACAACTTAAAAACAGGTGCGAGCGTGTGCCATCAGTTAGCTAGACCACTTGTAATAAAAATGTTGTCAAAAAAATGAACTCTTTCCCTCACCCAATAGTGTGAAAGCACAAGACTCATGTCACACTGGCTTGTGATAAAATAAAATTACTAACCTAACCCCACAGCAAATGTCACGAAATGTCAAGTCAGCACCAAACTAAACTTAGCCAGGGTTAGCTCCATGCAGCTGGTCAGAGGAAATGCAGAGGACGGAGTTATGATTTAACTCAGAGTGCCTCGGTCGACGATAATAATGTTAAACACTTCTGCAAACGTGCAAGTTTACCTGACAGTCGGCGGCTCAGATACTGAGACAAAGGGTAGAGCCAGTAAAACAGCAAAGTACCAATCATGTTTCCTTGCTGAAGTTAACGCATGCGCACTCTCAAGCTGTTGGTGATGTGCGGGTCAGCTGTTACTGGTTTTTTTTACGGTGTGTTTTACTTTTTTACTTTTTTCCTTTGCTCCAATCTGGTAAATAAATAAATAAAAACATATACAAGATTATATAAAAAACAGCCAAAACAAAAATATAAAATTCAATATAAAAGTTATTTTATTCTAAATCCAACAGCAAAACCCAAACTATATATTTTTTTCTTTATTTACATTGCAATGAATATTTTCAAATTGTGCAAATAAAGCTTTATTAACGTGTTCCCAACTGTTAGTTAACTCTTTAAAATATGTCCCCAGCATCATCTGTGTAAATGACACCTATGCACCAAACAATATAATTTTACATACTATGGCTTGTTTTGCTTTTAGTATGTGTTGTGTGGAGTAACTAAAAAACACAGGATAGTGACCACACTGAGGCATAAATTGTTAATGTCACAATGCATGACACATTACCTGAGGGGTCAAGTTACCTGCTGCACCGCACAGGCCTGTTTCATTTCACAGTACTGGCTCTTATAGGCCACAATGAATGGGACTGCTGAGCAAATTTTCAAAAGAGTGTATATTCCCTTTGTGTTGAGCTTTTACAGGAGACTGCAATGTCAGTGCTGTCCTTTGAGTCTCTCTGCTTGAAAGATGATGACTGTCCATCCCCAATTCAACTCCAAGACTCGGACGATGAGTTGGATGAAGAGTTAGAATCAAATGGTGAGTACTTAAAATTAAGTGGAGTTTTCAGATAAAATAGAATCAAAGCCATTTTACTATTCTTATTGTAAAGCTGCATAGGAGATAAACACGCCTCTTAATATCCAACAAAATGCACCTGAATGGCTTGTTTTGACATAGCACAGCTGTAAAATATATGTTTACTACTGCATGTACCCTTACAGTGATGCTCACAGTGACTGGGTTTACTCATGTGCAGAAAATGAGAAGAACAACAAGGAAATGTCCATAGCTGAGGTGTACGTGGAGGCCTGCAAGCTGGTGGGTGTGGTGCCAGTCTCGTATTTTATTCGAAACCTTGACTCTCCAACTATGACACTCACACATCATGGCCTGGGACCTTTGGGGTGCAAAGCGCTTGCTATTGCTTTAGTGGTAAGTTTAAAATGCAGTGTGTTACTGAGCGGCACATTTAAGAACATTTGTGATGAGCGTTTTTTTTTTTTCATATTTAGACTGATATGCGCATCAACACTTTGGAACTGGCTGACAATCACATTCAAGCCGAGGGAGCTAAATACCTTGTGGAGATGTTGAGGGCGAATTTCACCATCCAGCACCTGGTATGTAAAACTGAAAACATACCACTAGAGGGCACACGTGTCCTCCAGGTTATGCCTTGAATGAAAGCAATGCACATCAACTTCATTTTTATTTCCTTCAGAATTTGTCCAACAACCATCTAAAAACTGCTGGAGCTGAGTATGTGGCTAAAATGCTACTGGACAATATTTCATTGAAATCTCTGAAGCTTTCAGGTAATGTTCACATTAACAGCAGACAGCAGGGTGATGATTTGTAAAGTTTACTGTGGGTTTCAGGGTTAATTTTATGCTACATCAGGCAACAGAAAAAAGAACAAAACTATTTCCTACAAGCTTAATACTTTGATCTGGTACAATTAAAAGGATTATAATGTTTCTTTTGCATATTTACAGGTAACATAATATTTAGTATTTTTTTTCCCCCCTGCAGGAAATGGCTTCGTTGATGATGATGCTAAATATTTTGCAGATGCCTTGTCAGTAAGTTACCAATATAATAAACCAATCGTTGCTGTGTTATTTCATTTTCATTTGCAAACAGTTTTCATATTAGTATGATTTTTACATCTAGACTAATTCTAGGATAAAGGAACTGGACCTGAGCCATAATGAGTTTTGTGAAAGAGGAGGAGAGCATTTAGGACAGCTGCTGGGTAAAATACAGATGTGTTCAAATGTTTTAATTTACTAAATGTTTAAAAATGTTTACAATAATGGACAAAAGATGTCTGTTCGGTCATTTTATTTAGCAAACAATGAGGGTTTGGAGGCGCTGGACCTCAGCTGGAATCACCTCAGGATGAAAGGGGCTGTGGCGTTTAGTGCTGGACTAAAGGTAAAGGCTGTAAAACAAAAGTCATTTATTCAGTACCGTTACCAACCAACCTCAGTTTCCACATTTAGGTGAACATGATGCTGAAACACCTCGACTTATCCTGGAACGGTTTCGGGAACGAGGGAGCACTGGCCATGGGAGAGGCCCTGAAATTCAATAACACTCTAGTGCATCTAAACCTGAACAACAACCGCCTCACTAATGAGGGTGTCAGCATGCTGTGCAGGGGTCTTGAATTCAACGACACACTCCGAGTCCTGCTGGTAGGGGGATGCTGTGCAGTGAGGTAACATTCATACATCATGGCTGCAAGTACACTGTGAGATGATCTGTTGGTCTTTTACCCGTGTAGCTGGCTCATAACTCGTTAACAGTAGAGGGAGCACTGTCCCTGGTGCATGTGGTGAAGAACACGCCTAAAACTGCCTTGGAGGAAATCAACATATGTGTGAGTGACTGTGACACTTTCTGACATCATCTACAATCACAGTTTGAGCCAAAGCGGTTCGATGTTATGTTCATATTAATCAAGGAGGTGTTTGGTTTCTGTGTGCGTCACCTGAACAGAATGTGCTGGTGAATGAGAACTTTGTGCATCTGTTGGAGATGACATGTCAGGAGCATCCTGGGCTGGATGTACAGTACGGAGGGGTGGGAGGCTTTATCGCTAAGAAGCCACCAAAACGCATTGATCCAATGAAAGTCATCCAGGTTAGCTCATGAGAATAAGTACCTGACACACACTGCATCACTTTAGCAGAAAAATATATTGTGTGTATCATGTCATGTCATTCATTCTTTCATTCATTCATTTTCAATAATCTAAAAATAATCTCTTCTCCTAATGTTTCTGAAGGATTATCTCGATCATCGAAAGCTGCGTCTATGGGATTTCTTTCGCAACATTGACAAAGACGGCACCATGCGAGTCCCTGTGGCTGACTTCAGGAAGGCCGTTCAGGTTTCCACACAAATTGACATATTAAACTGTGCAGTGACATTTGCAGAAAGTGCTGCACTGATGAATTGCAGTGTCACATTACTAGGACGTTGCCTCCTGAAATCATCTGCAATCAAAGAAGAAACATGAAACTGATTCTTTTATTCTGTTTGTGTGAAACTGTGTCAGCAATCAAGCATTCCTTTGGATCGATACCAGATCGAGGAGCTGATTCAGAGGCTGGATCGGGAAAGGACAGGAATGGTGGACTACAGGTGAGCATTTCCCATGCTGTTTGGTAATAGTCACACACAGACAGCACCATGTACGGTACATTTCTGTACAAAGCAGAGCTGTTATCTCTTAAAGTTTATCACTGTGTGTTTTCTTTATGAGCTGGAAATTTACGCAGAGCTTCACCCCGATGACATTTTCTTGTAAAAGTGTGATATGGCACAAGGAGCTGTACAGTGTTATCTGATGCATCTGTGCAGGGGACTGGCGGATACAAGGAAGCAAATGATGAGAGATCACCGCCGGCAGCTGAGGAAAGTCGAGTCCCGTCAGAAGAAAGAAAAACAGAAGAGTGACCGCATCCTCAAAACCTTTCAGACCGCCGTGGATGCGGTCACACCTCGCAGCTCCATGGTCATCTCTCCAGGAGGCGCCAAAGAAGACTCGAGTGGCCCTCAACACTTTTCTGCCACCCCTCTCAGCTCTTGGCACCATATTGTCATGTCCAACAGCAGTCGCTACTCTGTCACTAATCTGAGCAGTGAGCACGTCCACCTGCCCATGTTAGGAGGCGCCACGCCGTATCGTCCCACCAGTTCCCCAGCAATGCGCTCCTACTCCCAACCCAACCTGCTGGCCGACTCCCCTCGCTCTTCTCCGGGGAAGTCCATCTCTGCTCAGGGTGTCCGCTCCGATCCAGAGATGGGCCACAACAAGCTGAGCCCAACTGTAAACACCCTGACCAGGTCCAGACCTGCGCTTAACACCAGGCAGCAAGAGGGTAAAGGCAAAATTAAGAAAGTGAAGAAGAAGAAACCTAAGAAACGTGCAGATAAAGCCTCAAAGAAACCCACACAACCTGTCAAATGATGTGTAATAAAATATATTAACCATGTAAAGTTGTTTTTTTTCCATCTGGTTTCTTTGTTACTATCAAATAAATAAGAAATGCATTATCTTTTTTTTTGTTGTATATTCATCTGTTGATTCTTTCAAGCCATCTCTCATTATTTTTTGCTGCTCCATCAAACCTGGAAACTCTGTCAGGTTATAAATTCAGGTGCACACCCACACACACTTGGATAATTTAAAACAAACATCCGGGCATTTAATTACTGTTTCCTAAAGCTAACAGTAAGTGTTGCATCTTGACATGTGCCTTGGCTGAGCATGCTGTGAACTAGAACAGGTGCTGCGTCTTGAAACAGCCTATATAAGACCTGAAGATGTGGCTGTCTCAATCACACCCGCTCTGACTGCACCGGAATGATTGGCACTCTGTATTTTTTAGCTGTGCTGAGCTCCACAATGGCCTGGGGGGTACGTATGACATGACTTAGATCAACTGATTTATCTTCATTCTTTGAAGCTCTCGCCCCCACTCGAGGTGAGCTGATCTCTGTCAATCTGATCCGTCTTCCTCAGAGTGTAGGCCTGTGGAGCGAGGGGAGTTCGAGGAATGAGACAGGAGGTGGAGGCGGAGGTGAGGACAGGTGCACATGTGATGCCTTCCTGCCCAGTTCAACTTTTCCTGTTGGAGATTTGGTGGTAGTCGAGCAGGCAGCTGTGGAGATCTCACACAAACTGGAGCTGGAGATGGGCAAGGTACTGAGGCATATTAGAAACAATAAATGACGACATAGTTGTGACAGATACACAAACAAATGTTGTTTTTCTGGCTTGATCTTTCAGCTGGAGGACTATGAAGTCAAGCTGACAGCATATGCAGAAAAGATCATAAAGTTGACATCAGAAGTTGAAAAAGTGGAGAAGAACCCTGATGACTACAACGATGCTTTCTTAGAGGAGCTGAAGGTGGAGATCAAACAAGTGGAGGCCCTCATTCAAGAGCTGCAGCTCTCCATCAACAGCTCCACCACTGTCTTCGAGTCTTTGCACATACAGGTGGGTCCTGAACTGCAGGTGTGTTGAAAGTCGCCACATCGCCTGATAATCTAATACCAAACCGTGCACTGTCTTTTAGATCACAGTGATGGTGGCGACCCTGGACAGGCTGGAGAAGACCTACGACAAGAACCTGGTTCTGGTGACCCGACGAGAATACATCAAAGTGCAGCTGCAGCTGGAGGAGTGCGAGAGACGCCACCAGGAGATTTTCAACCCCAACATTGGTGAGCTCAGTTACACTATGCTGGAAACTGTAAACCTCATTTGGACTCCTTTATCGAATTGTCCACCCTCTCTCTCTCTGCAGGCTCATGTGCACACACCGGTATCGTCAGGGTCAGCAAACCCATTGTAAGCCAACTGAACGGCCATCTTAACCCGGGCTACACATTTGGAGGCTGGGGGAAAGATTCAAAGCCTATTCCTGACAGAGAGTCTATGTACTGGTTCTCTGGGTACACTAGTGGTTCTATTGTTGACATCAGGTTCTACTCCAACTACAAGAACCTCATTTTAAGAAACCCCTTTAGCCATGTGAACCTCCACAGCCATTGGTATGGTAAAGGGAACAATTTCATCATCCGTGAGAACACTCTGTATTATCAGCTCAGCAGTCCGTTTGGGTTGGGCAAACTGAATTTCAGCAACAGTGAATATGGATCTAGGGTGATTCCTAAGGCTAGCTCCAGATTCTCCTACACCAACTCCCCCGGGCAGAACTTTGACTTTGCCGCTGATGAAACCGGCTTGTTTGTGACCTATGCTACAGAGGAGTCCGGCGGTCGCATTGTGATTGCTAAAATAGACGAGCCTTCTTTCGGTGTCGTAGAGGAATGGCAGACTAGTGTTTACAAGCCAGGGGTAAGCAATGCCTTCATGGTGTGCGGGGTTCTGTATGCTATCAGGACCGTCGATATCCACACCGAAGAGATCTTCTACATGTACGACACCAAAACCAAACAGGAGAGCTACATCAGGGTTCCCTTTGAGAGGTTTCAGGATAAGTACTCCAACCTGGACTACAATCCCACCGACCAGAGGCTTTACATGTACAATGACGGCTACTACGTTAGCTACCATCTGTGGTTTAATCAAACAACCACAACCACTGAGGCGCCACCTTATGCTTTCACCTAAATTGTTTTCTTTGCTGAATTTAAATATCGCATCTTACCAGTGAAGAAGTGATCGTCTCACTCACACTCACACTTTTTTCTTGTACTTCATCATTTATCTATCCTTCTTCTTTATCAATAAATGATTTCAAGCATTATAAGAGAGTCATGTGTGTCCTTCTTGAAATGTTCATGACAACAGTTTAATATTCCCCACAGAGCAAATATAAGAGTATAACTGCAATGAAAAAGGATGAACTCATATTCAGAATACATTGTGGATGATAGATTATGACTAATGATTCATGGGAATGTTTGAATATAAAGAGCTCATACAACTAAGATAGTCATCCCCAAAAGTCAGTCCTGAAGGAAAAGTCCCCCATCAGGGACAATTTCATAGATATATAAATATTTCAATACAGAAATATTTTTGTGTTCCTTTAAATTCTTACTTGACCAAAAAAATGAAAAACAACATCCAATAACCTCCTTTTAAAGTAATTGGAGATATTTCCACCATTAGATTAATATGTTTTGGGACATAAATGGTACTAAGATATCCAGACTTTAGCCCAAATGCCAAGGTGAATACATCAGTGTATCTTGGATTTTGCTCTCCCAGAGCTTTTTAAATTATTCAAATGTGATAAACACAGAAAAGAACATTAGACTAAAGAGAGAAATCAAATGATCAATTTTTAAAATACAACTTGTTATAGTTTCAAATAGGTTAAATATAGCAGGCCTTCAAAACATTCAGTAAACTGTCCTGTATGGAAGCATCTGCAGGCACCATCTTCATTCATTTATAAAGGCATTTATTTGAGGATAAGGATAAACTTTATTGTCCAGAGGGGACTTTGTCCTGGACAACAGTGCTACACAGTTCCTAATCAACATCAGTTGCAATAAAACAATCACAGTTGAAGAATTCAGTATCATACAAGACAGTTAAACCACAATTAAGATGTATCAGGACTGGAAAAAGACTGTCTACACTGATACAGGGAGTGGCCATGAGATGAGGGACAAGTGCATAAAATTTTGTCATGATTCCCCTGCATCCTGATAGTGCACATTACTCCATGGTCACTGAAAAATATAAATTGATTAATTAAAATGGCACATATAGAAAATATACGAATGATAATCAATATCATCCATCCATCCATCCATCCATCCATCCATCATCCATCCATCCATCCATCCATCCATCCATCCATCCATCATCCATCCATCCAACCATCCATCCAACCATCCATCCATCCATCCACCCCCCATCCAACCATCAATCCATGCATCCATCCATCCATCAATCCATGCATCCATCCATCCATCAATCCATGCATTCACCCATCCATCCATCCATCCATCCATCCACCCATCCCATTCCCAGTAAGAATATGACTTTTTTAATTCTCTAGCTTACAGATGTATG
>OOFC01049816.1:103652-128962 GCA_900323345.1 Pseudochromis fuscus
CATCATCATCATCCATCCATCATCCATCATCCATCATCCATCCATCATCCATCATCCATCCATCATCCATCATCCATCCATCATCCATCATCCATCATCCACCCATCATCCATCATCCATCATCCATCATCATCATCATCCATCCATCATCCATCCATCCATCATCATCATCATCCATCCATCATCCATCCATCATCCATCATCATCCATCATCATCCATCATCAATCATCATCATCATCCATCCATCATCCATCATCCATCATCCATCCATCATCCATCATCCATCCATCCATCCATCATCCATCCATCATCCATCCATCCATCCATCCATCCATCCATCTATCCATCATCCATCCATCATCCATCCATCATCCATCCATCTATCCATCATCCATCCATCCATCCATCCATCCATCCATCCATCCATCATCCATCCATCCATCCATCCATCATCCATCCATCATCCATCCATCCATCCATCCATCCATCCATCTATCCATCCATCCATCCATCATCCATCCATCCATCCATCCATCCATCCATCATCCATCCATCCATCCATCCATCCATCCATCCATCCATCCATCCATCATCCATCCATCCATCCATCATCCATCCATCTATCCATCATCCATCCATCCATCCATCATCCATCCATCATCCATCCATCATCCATCATCCATCCATCATCCATCATCCATCCATCCATCTTCTTCAGCTTATCTAATACCAATAACAGCTCATACACAAATAAAATAAAAGAGGCCATGACGGAAGCAAAATAAATTAAATATGCCTATTACACAAAACAATGACAACATAAATTATTATAGATTGTCTTGTCTGTCCATGTGTGGTTTATAGAATCACTGGAAATCAGGCAAAATAATTCAATGTTAATTAAACAAACCAGCTCTTTTTTTTTTTGTGAATCTGATATTTTTATGCGAACATCACTTCTAAAAATGAGTGTGGTCATATGTATATTTATTTCCCTGGGGTTTCAACTTTTCCATCTTACAAACCAGGATGTTCAAAAATACAACATGCATAAAGTTAAGCAATAAACCATGTAGACACACACTTGTGCCTCAATGCTGACTCCAGAGCTGAATCATAAATCAGGAATCATACATTTTAAGTAGAGCTCCTGGTAATAAATTAAAGTATTATGTGTCTACCTGCAGTTATGTTGACGTTTTAGTAACAGGTCGTAAACATAACTTCAGTTGTTTCCAGAAACCACACATATGGCTTGTTTCTCATCCACATCCCAAGTTCATATCAACCGTGACGTGAAGGAGTCCTCTGTGAGTAGTCTGGACAAACAGTGACGGTTCCTGTCCCAGAAGACTTGAGAACCAACATCTGTACGTGTTGAAGATAATAACTGTGTGAAGAGAGAAGATGTTTGTGATGACATGATAAGAGCTGTCTTTAAAAACACTCTGACCAAGCTCCCTGAAGACACACTCGAGACGTGAAGTGAGAGACAATGCTGCTGATTGTTGTGCTGCTCCTGGCGCTCCTCAGTCCAGCTTCAGCCTGGATTGTAATTGATTCTTATTTTCAATTAACACAATCAGACAGACTGATTGGTTATTATAATTAACTTGTTTTATTTTATTTTTATTTTTTAGCCAGTGGTAGACTGGGAGTCTGGAAATGTGACTGCATCAGTGGGTGAGTCAGGTCAGTGTGTTTGTCATGTGTATCTCCCTGACACCTCCTTCCCTGCCGACCGGGTTCAGCACATGCAGGAAGTCACCAAGGATCTCCTCCTGGAAGTGGAAATCCAAACCAAGAAGGTGCAGTAGATGTGGTCTGGAAGGATACGGTTACAGTGAGATACTAATCCTTTGTGTTTCTCTGTTTCAGCTGGTGAGCTATGAGGGTAAGCTGGAGGTTCATCTGAAGACGCTGAAGGAGCTGTCGTTTAGAGTGGCCATGGTCCAGAGCAGCTCTGAAGATTACATCAAACTGGACTTTGAGCTGCTGAGGATTGAGCTCAGACAGTTTGAGGCTCTGGTGTCTCAGCTCAAAGACTCCTTCAACTCTTCCTCACCTCTGTTTGACAGTCTGTACACTGAGGTAAGAAGCCATATCTGAACCTACTTCCAACTAACTTTGACTCCTTGATCTTTACCGCATTAGATTTCCCATTTAACAGATGTTTTTGTTTCTAGATTCACAACATGACCCTCATTGTGAACCAACTGGAGACTTACGACAAGAGCAACCTGCTGGTGATCCGCATTGAGTTTGCTAAGCTGCAGAAGAAGCTGGAGGACTGCCAGAAGGACCTAGACTTCATCGAGCCGGATATCGGTAAGGCAGCTAGATGTAGGACGGCAGACAATATACAGAGATCGTCAATCATTGCCAACATCTTTTTCTTCAATCTTTCCAGGTAACTGCAACCACACAGGAATCCTGAGCATCAGCAAACCAACGGTGGCCCAGCTGAATTATCATTTGAGTGCAAGTTACCACTATGGGGGCTGGGGGAAAGACTCCAAACCTGTTCGAGGTTATGAGTCCATGTACTTCTATGGTGCATACAGCGATCCCACAGTCCACGACTTCTACCTGTACTCTGACTATAAGAAGCTGATTCTGAGGTCTGCATTCAAACGCCATGATATACCGTCCAGCTGGCTAGGTACCGGCAGCAATTTCATCGTTCACAATAATGTTATTTATTATCAGCACAACTCGCCTTTCAGTATGACCAAGCTGAACCTGACCACCTCCATATACGACTCCAGAGTGATCCCAGCTGCTAGTACCAAGTTCTCATACAGCTACTCAGACCATCAGAACTTGGACTTTGCAGCTGATGAGGATGGATTGTGGGTGATGTACGCCTCAGATCCGAGCAACGGCAAAATAGTCCTCGCTAAGATAAATGAGAAATCTTTTGGCATTGAGGAGGAGTGGAACACCGGTGTGTTCAAGAAGTTAGCGGGCAATGCTTTCATGGCGTGTGGAGTCATGTATGCCACCAGATCAGTGGACGTGAACACCGAGGAGATCTTCTACTCGTATGACACCAAGACCAAGGAGGAGAGACACCTTAGCATTCAGTTCCCGAAGTTCCAGGAGAAATACAGCAACCTGGACTACAACCCCTCAGACCAGAAGCTCTACATGTACAATGACGGCTATTATGTGTCCTATAATGTGAGATTTAACAAAGAGTGAATCCATCTCTCTGTGATCTACCGTATTGTGATTGATACGACCGATCTCTGTTCACTTTCTGTCACTAAACATTGTGACGATGTTCACTGTCTTTTCTTGAATAAAATCAAACTGAAGCATTCAAACAGTGTGAACCACCTTCATTTTCTAACTTACAGACTCAATAATGCATAATTTAAAAGCCAAATAAAGCAATGAAAGCAGCTTGGAGTATGACTTCACTCCTCTATTGTATTATTTAAGATGTGTTTAATAAATATAGTGCAGCAGATTAATGACTTTTTTCACATGACTCAGTGTCTCAATGACATTACCAGTATAAATAAAGGTTAAATAACACAATATATTTGCCATGTAAATATAGCTGCATATGATGTCATGGCTCAGGCTTTACAGGGATAAACACCAACATTTATGTTCAAACAAAGACACAAACACAGGCAGAAATAAAAATAATCAGAATTTATTTAATTACCGTATTTTCTGGACTATAAGCCGCTACTTTTTTCTGACGCTTTGAACCCTGAGGCTTAAACACCGGTGTCAGCGGCACGAAGCTTGTTAGCTTTTTACAAGCTAGCAAGCTCCGTGCTGCTGACACATTTAGCCTCGTCACGACAGACCTGGTCAGAGTGGACCACATGAAACTGTTCGAATAAATTCAATAGTGGCTTATAGACAGGTGCCCTCAATAGTCCGGAAAATACGGTACTTGATCTAATTTTTTTGAATTGGTGTCCAGTTAATCAAAAAATTTGGGCTTTTGAGGTTGGAGGTGTTTCAGTGAGGCTGCAGTGTGAATCACAGTCATAGGGTTGTAGAGGGGAGATGGAGGCAGTATATAGAGGAGAGGGAGGGTGGATGGGGGTGAGAAGGGTAGGGCCGAGGCAGAGGGATGACCCATTGGATATCTGATGAAATTCAGGCGTATTTCCGATTTTGCTCTTGAGCTAAAATAATTTTATATGGGAAACTATTAACACCTGACTGTCAAAAAGTTTGTCTCTGTTGCGCTTAAGGTAAATGTGAGATATTCATTTAAGCTTGAACTCAACCCAAGACATATTTGGGAAGATAATATCACAAAAGTTTAATCTGACAAGAATGTAAGGGAGGCTTATATAAGCATCTGCTTCTGCCTTTTCAGTCACTCACTGGATTTTGGATTGTGTGTACAATGTTTATGTTGATGATGATTATGATTATGTATATGATGAGTGAATACAATATTCATTCATTCATCCCAAAGCTGGGAAGAACCTACTACATACTGCAGCAGGAGGTAAATTATCCCCATGTAAAATGAATAAATGTATGAAAACACATTTTTTTCCCCTGAGGTTCTTGATAATTTTATGAGAATTCACAAAGAGCTGCTACTGTTTGTCTGACTAAACTTGGATGAGGCTGAACCATAAATCCAACAACTGTCATAGTCCAGTGATGGTGTGCACACCACACACCTGCACTGATCTCAAGGATGTTAATAAAATGTTACGGCTGTGAATGATGTCACATGTTTCAGCTACACTAAGTAAAGAGGTAATATCCCATAGGAAGCAGTTACCAGATGTGTATCAGTCAGACACACGACTGGCAGAGACACAATGGATCTGTGGTTACTGCTGCTCTTTCTCATACTGAGTCCTGCGATGGCTTGGCGTGTAAGTTTTTTAAAAATGTTCAGTATGTTGATTTGAATTTGTACTCTGTGTCAGGTCAAATAACTGGTTTTACTTGCAGCCAGTGGACGACTGGGAGACTGGTAATGTGACAGCATCTGGTGGAGGAGACGAGTGTGTTTGCACTGTGTTCCTGCCTGACAGCAACTTCCCTGCCGACCGAGTGCAGCTGATTCAGCAGCACACCACCGACCTGAGGCTGGAGGTGGAGATACAGACTCATAAGGTGAGGACTAATGATTTTTATAGATTCAAATGTTAGAATAAAGATTGTAAACCCTAATCTCATCATGAATTATTTGATCGATTATTTGATTGAAATTAGGTGAAATAGTGCATTTAGTAGCCTGTGTAATAAGTAATATCTTATTAAGAGTGGAGTGTGAAGTTAAATAAAGTATCAAAGGTGTAAACAAAGTACAAACTGTGTATAACAATTGTTACTTTTACAAATACTACATAAAATCTATTGACTCACATACTTGTTGGATACTGAATTTCAAAAGTGAATAAATATCAGCATGGTTTAAAATGAATTGTTACTAACAAACACATTTCTACTCATCATCATCATCATCATCATCATCATCATCATCATCATATAATGCAGTATTATAAAGGCTACAATAAGTAGACAAGAACAGCCACAGATTGTTTGAGTGTAAACTTAATACACAATACCATTTGCATACACACTACAAAATGCTGGGTAAAACAACAATATACTAAGTAAAAACAACAAAATGTTGGACAAAAAATAACAAAATAATGGACGAAAACAACAAAATAATGGGTAAAAAAAAGCACGCAATACTGAGTAAAGACAACAAAACATTGGGTAAGGATGAAAAAATACTGGATAAAAACCCAATGTTGGGTATAAACAATCCATCTTTCTTGATTAAACTGACCCAACATGCAATGAGTCCAGTATAAACCAGGTTGTGGATAAAAACAACCCCACAGACTTTAGTGTGTACTGTGTGACTGACTGTGATCACTCCACTGAACACAAACTGACATGTTTGTGTCTTTCAGCTTGTGCGCTATCGGAGCAAACTGGATATCTTCCTGGGAGAAGTGAAGGACCTGACGTTTCGAGTGGCCATGCTGGAGAGCAGTCCTGACAATTACATCAAACTGGACTTTGAGCTGCTGAGGATTGAGCTGAGAGAGTTTGAGGCTCTGGTGTCTCAGCTTAAAGACGCTCTCAACTCGTCCTCTCCTGCACTGGACAGTCTGTACACTGAGGTGAAAGAGTTTAACACTCAGCTGAATGACTTGTGCCGTTTAATTGATTATGTGCTAACTGTGGCTATTTGTGTCAGATTCACAACATGACCCTCATCGTAAATCAACTGGAGGCTTTCGACCAGAACAACCTGGAGGTGATCCGCATTGAGTTCGCTAAGCTTCAGCGGAAACTGGAGGAGTGTCAGGAGGATCAAGGCTTCTTCGACCCGGATGTTGGTAAGTTCATTAAACATCTGGAGTAACTAGTAACAGCTGCGTATGAGACCGTCACAGAAATTTTTTTGGCATTTTTTTTCCCAGGCAACTGCAACCACACAGGAATCCTGAGTGTAGGCAAACCTACAGTTTTCCAACTGAATGCTCATATGAACCCAGGTTATCAGTATGGCGGCTGGGGAAAAGACTCCAAACCCGTGCGAGGCTATGAATCCATGTACTGGTATGGTGCATTCAGCAGTCCCTCAGTGTATGAGTTCTACCTGTACTCTAACTATGACAAACTCATCCAGAGGTCGTCCTTCACGCACCACGCTCTGCCACAAGGCTACGAAGGCACCGGTAATAACTACGTCGTCCATGGTAACACTGTGTACTACCAGGCCTCCAGTCCATTCAGGATGTCCAAGCTGAATCTGACCTCTTCTGTGTACAGTCACAGACAGTTCACAAAAGCCAGTGAGAAGTTCACTTACACTTATTCACCAAACCAGTACCTGGACTTTTCAGCAGATGAGAAAGGATTGTGGGTAATGTACGCTACAGAGGAGGCCAAGGGTAAAATTGTGATTGCTAAGATAGACGAGAAATCATTTGGTATCGAGGATGAATGGACCACTAGTGCGTTCAAGCCTCTTATGGGGAATGCTTTCATGGCGTGTGGTGTCATGTACGCCACCAGGCCGGGCGATCTGCAGACAGAGGAGATCTACTACTCCTACAACACTGAGACTGGAGAGGAGAAATACATGAGTATTCCCCTTCAGAAATTTCAAGAGAGCTTTGTCAACCTGCACTACAATCCCACTGATCAGAGGCTCTACATGTACAACAACGGTTATTATGTGTCCTATCATGTGAGGTTTAACAAAGAGTGATGCTTCCTGTTCTCGATCTATTGTATCGTGATTGATACATGTGATCTCCACTGACTTTCTCTAACTTGCTTCTTCTTGTTTCTGGAATAAAATCAAAACTGAGCATTCAGACAAGTGTCTTGTTTTGTTTTATTTTGAAGAAATCAACAAAATAAGACTGGACACAAAAAAGCAAACAAGATAAATAAGATCCCTCCCCTTTCTGATTTTTGGATGAGGTTGCAGCGTCTGATCTGAGGCACCTCTCATCCTCCTCTCTCAGGGCCATGCTGGAGTTTCCTCCCCCTTCTGTAAGCCGGCCCTCCCTTGGGGGTGGGCGACTCTCCTTTGTGCTGTGTTGGAGCCTGGCTCCATCTGGTACTGAGCACCCAGCAGATTATGAATTTTGGGCAGGGTAATCTCTCCCCATTTACAGTACTTGGCAGACAGCACCCAAAATACAGTGATTATGATCTAAAGTGAGTAAATCCTGCTGGGATGTGTTGATAGTAAACACTAAAATCTGAACACAGTCCATCCTGAAAGGAAAAATTAAACCCGGCCTTCACACAAAAACAGCACTGTCTCTTTAAATCTCCCAGCATCTGTCAGGATGAGAGGGGGGAGGAAGTGAGCGCCTTGTGTTAAATGGTACCCTGAAGTGACATCACGCTCAGCCAATCAGCAGCCTCGCCTGGGCTCTCTCCTCCTCTCCTGCTCCTGGGATGAGTGTGTCCTGGCTGCTGAAGACACGGGCTGCTGCTGCTGCTGCTGCTGCTGATGCTGCTGCTGCTGCTGAGGTGGAGGGTCCAGGCCATGCTCGCCTCACATCAGGTACAGAGTGTGTATCTCTGCATGTGCACCTGTTTTTCTCTGCTATTTGTAGATTTATTTATGAGGATGAGCTGCTGCCTCACTGACGGTGGAAGTGCATGTTGAGAAGATGATGGAGGAGACCAAAGATGGCTCTGTGTGCTTCATCACAGAGGATGTCGCCTCCATGGCTGTAACCAAGATGGGGTGTGTGTATGTATGTATGTGTGTGATATTTGTGTTTCTCCATTTAGCTGAGCTGGGGGAGAAAAAAAAAGAAAGAAACAGCTGAGTTTAATGTATGGGAGTCAGCAGTCGCCTTCAGGGCTAAACTGGAAATACATTTGAATAATGCAACAACGATTCAAGGCACAATTGCAGGGATTTTTAAAATTCTGGTCATTATTAAATTTCTTTGCTCCTTTGAAATAATCCACTTCATGTGATTTCTGTAAGTGTGTGAGTCTGATGATGTCTACAGTGTAGCATACATAAACACATGTATTTATGCTATTGTGTTGGTGATTTGTGTGTTCACACCTTTTCCAAGCTTTCATCGTCGTGTTGTGAATACGACAGTTAATGTAATCACAGAGAGACATATGCGTCAGTGCCCTGCGTCATGTCTCTGTCATCTTGGACATTTGCAGCTTTGCTTCTTTCCATTCATCCAAAATAGTAGGCGCACGCATGTACTCACTTCCTGCTCTGCTCTGAGGGTTAACTCTTTGTTTCCTCCGGTGCAGACGATCATGCTGTGCTGCAGAAACCTGAGCCGTGGAGTCACTGGGGGCAGACGCACACCGAGCCCGGTGACAACACACAGAGATGCATCCTGCTGTTGATAACACCAAGGAGCAAAGGTGAGTCCAGAGCTGAACAGTTATGATGTGTGAATACTATTTAAAAGCAACAGTGTGACTCACTACAGAAGCTTAGGGTTTAGTTTCAGTTTGTGATTTAAAGAAGCTTCAGGTTTCTGTGTGGCTAACAGTAGTTTGTATATTTTCATGCTGTGCACAGGCCCATCTGGACCTTGACGGGTCCAAAACAAGGCAGCAATGGCAAAGAGAGATTACCTGGTGGAGGCGGCCAAGCAGATACGTATGGCCCTGGACAGCGAGGTCAACGAGGACTACGAGGCAGCTTTCAGTTACTATAAGAATGGGGTGGACTTGCTCCTGAATGGGGTTCAGTGTAAGTGGATGACATTTGGTCTGTGACTGCTGAGATCCACGTTTGCACAAAGCACGTGACGGGAGCAGAATAAAAAAAAGGAAGTTGTGAAAAGATTTACTTCCTGTCCAGAGATTTGTCACAGTTATCCTGGATCAAAAGCCAAAAGGTTCAGTCAGGACAGGGACTCGTCTGTAACATTTATTATCTTTACAGAGCAACAGTCTTTTATTGTTGTGTCAGACTTTTCTCCCTCTTCTCACCCCTGCTTTATTTTTTTCTCAGTGGATCCAAACAAGGATCGACGGGAGGCTGTGAAGAGGAAGACGACTCAGTATCTGAAAAGAGCCGAAGAAATCTTTATCACACATCTGCAGGATAACCTGGGAAAAGGGAGCTCTCATTTAGGGGTAAGACAGTCCTCCTTGACTACGACTCAGGGAATATTTCAAGGAATATTTAACAATCAACATCTCTATCTAAAAAAGCACTTCTTTATTTTTTTCTTAGATAAAACATGTAGTGGGAGATAACAGATAAAATATTCTTGTTTCCAGTTTGATTCATGGTACTCTATCTTGTATTGTCTGTGGCGTTCATCCCCAGGGCTACAGCAGCCTGAGATTTCGTCCAATCAGACACCTGAGTTCACCTGTAGAGGATCTGGAGATGTGTAAAGTGGTGGGAGTCTCTGATAAGGTACACGGCACATATTTGGTGACACTCCTGGATAAAGACAATGAGTCAATGATTAGCTGCACTCCAACTGTAAAAGCTGTTTATTATGAAATATACTGTAATAATTTACCTGCTTTTCTGAGGATGTTGTTGTTTATTCCACAGGTCCTGATTGTCCAGAGTATGGTCAACAAAGAGACATTTGTTGTAAAGGTGAGTATAGACATTATATTTTAACATATACTAAACAACACATGTCCTTTGGTTTGCATCTATTCACTGATAGCGGAGACGTTTTGGGGGAAGTCGTCTGGCACCGAACCAGTCCTTGTATTCGGTGTCAGTCCAGTCGATGGAGACTCTGACATTGATCTGCCTGAGAGCTCTCACCCTTTTAGCCAGTCAAAGTAGCACCTCAAATTTCAATGATCAGAGAAATACGGCAAGAGACAGCCACTCATTTCCAAAGGGCAATCTAAGCAGTAACTAATTTGTTCAGGTAACAGTGTCTGAATAATGTTTTTAATATTAATGAACAGTTTACCTAGTCTACATTTCATTTATGATCGGTCTCTTTGTTCCTGCAGAGCCTGGTCAAATCCAGCTGGGAGAGCAGGGACCAGCCAACCATCATTCCTCAAGGGGTGCCATACATGGTCAAGCTGCTGAGATACTATGTCAGCGAGGATGCCGTGTACCTGCATCTGGAGCATGTCAAAGGTGACCTGTTAACACCTTCATTCACTCCTGCTGAAACAATGGAGGATGTGTATTAGGAAGGATGTATTCTGCTTTTCCATGTTTCCTGTTCGAAGTACAGCTTTACAATGTTGGATGTTCATACTACATGTAGACACTGCAGCCTGATGAAAACTCTTAGATTCAGAAATCTGTTCTAAAGGTTGAAAGTCTGATGTACAAATGTTGTCTTACTGTCAAATGTAGTCAGATTACATCTGTCTCAGTAACTTAACGTGTTCTCCAAGTCTCCTCTCCTGAATTTTGTTATAAATATTTACTGTATTTTCCGGACTATAAGCTGCTACTTTTTTCCGACGCTTTGAACCCTGCAGCTTAAACACTGGTGTGGCTCATGTATCAGCGGCACGAAGCTCGTTAGCTTGTTACAAGCTAGCAAGCTCCGTGCCGCCGATACATTTAGCCTCGTCACATCAGACCCGGTCAGAGTGGACCACATGAAACTGTTCAAATAAATTCAATAGCGGCTTATAGACAGGTGCGCTCAATAGTCCGGAAACTACGGTCTTTCAGGTACTTTCAGGTGGTGTCTCTAACAATCTGCCTGGCTCACGCCCACTAGGTGGTAGCTCTACCTTTGTAAAATAAACCTGTCAGGCATCACATCCAGACCCTCCACTGATTGCCTTAGCAGCAGGTTGCCTACGAATCACAAAATTGTGGGTTCGATCCCCAGCTCCTCCTGTCCACAGTGTCCTTGGGCAAGACACTGAACCCTAAGTTGCTCTCAATGGTGGCTAGCGCGTTGCATGGCAGCTCGGTAACCACTGGTGTGTGAGTGTGTGTGTGAATGGGTGAATGAGTTGCCTTGTAAAGCACTTTGGGACCTAGCTAAGGTCATGAAAGCGCTACATAAATGTACTCCATTTACCATTTTAGTTACTGGACAGGACAAGTTAAAAAAATAAAAAAATAAAATAAAATAAAATACTGAATTCACCAAACTGAAAGAGGATGAAATGAGTGACTGCATAACTGGTGGTTATAAGTGAAATAAGGACTCTATTGATGTCATACTTCACCAGAGGAGGTCAACGCTATATGAATATAAAACTGGAAATTAGCTTAATAGGACCACTTGAAATAAAGTGTACTTCCCCACAACATCACTATCTCTTTGATATTGTTGCAGGTGGGAGGCTCTTCTCCAAACTGCACAAGCTGAGAAACGAGAAGGCCAAGGAGCACCCAGAATGCTTCACTTCTGGCCAACATAGCATCAAGCTGAAGACCAGCCACACCTCACCCACAATCAGCACAGACTACCAGCACAACAAAAGCGGGACTACAGCGGCGATCCCAGAAAAATTATGCGACGAGAGCCCGGATACAGACTTCCCAACCTCATGGGATGAGACTCAGCAGCGACTGGAGAGCTGCGGGACCCACTCCTACATCGAGGAGACGGGCTGCCTGCAGAACACTCGCTCTGCAGCCTCATTTTATACCAAGCTCGACCGGCTAACGCTGGTGTCCGGCCCGACGAGGACACAGGTCAACACCCACATCCATCCACCAGCTCCTAGTTTGTGTTTGCACTCCAGTGAAACTCAGGAAAAGCCTGCTCTTCCTCTCTCTTGCGCTCGTGTCAGTCAAGCCCTCGATGTCATGTCAGAGCTCCACAAAAAGAAAAATGCTGGGATGGGACTGATCGAGTGCAGCTCGGATTTTGAAGTGGCTTGGAAAGCTGCCGATCCAGCACAAAACTGTGAGAAAATAAACCCCTATGCAGTGACTGACGGTGATTTGTCAAGAACACTCGCACAAACTTCATCTCATACAAATCAGACCTCATTTTTAAAAGCGGGATCACCCAACAGTGAAAGTAATAGTTTGAGTTCCTCCCCTGCCATTTTGCATCTTCCTCTCCATTGCCAAACCCAGAAACGTGGCAGGGCATCATGGGACACCAATGGCTCTCTCCAGGGATCTGTTTTAACTGATGGCTCTGCAGAAGTAGTTACGGACTCCAAACAAGACAGGAGCAGTCCCACTGCAGAGGAGCACAATGGGATGGTAGTCATCAGGAGCACAGACAGAGCAGTATTTTCTGACCACACAGATACAAGCATCACCTCAGAGGGTTCTTGGCCTTCCTCTGCTTTCATCGGCCAGAGCCTTGCAGGAAAACAGGGGATATTTCCAGGGGTTCCCTTGGCCCGCTCAGGGGTCAAAAATAAAGGGGAAACAGGTTCCAGTGGAGCCAAAGAAGGTGTGGAGGAGGCCTGGGAGTTGCTGAGTCCTGGAGAGAAGAAAGCACCTCCAAAAGAGGGACCATTTGCAGGCTGGTTCTCCTCTGGTCCTCCTGCAGCCCCTCCCCACAGGAAGAGAGAGGACGCGGAGGCTTTTCTTAAACCAGATGGACCAGAGGGGCAGGGAGACGATCAGATCATAGAGGTGGATGGCTGGTGCCACCTGCCTCGGTTCCCTGTCAAGTCCTCCAGGTCTACAGATAAGGTCATGCAGACCTGCTGGGGTCTTCCCGAAGCAGAGGTGCGTGTCTGGGGGGCACAGATACTGTTGGCTCTGGAGAGTCTGCATCAGCAAGGCATCCTGTGTCGGGATCTCAACCCGAGGAACGTTCTGCTTACCAGCAATGGTGAGTCTATCAAGTAACTGTAGAAAGACCAGAGACTGTGTTTAGAAGTGGAGACAGAAGTCAGGTCTTAAAGTAACGCCACTGCAGAAGTGCAATACTGCTGGTGACCACTACTGGACTCCAGTCTCATACAGATCACACCTCATCTTATGGGTTCTCCATTGTATCTCCATGGGTTCAAGGGTCAGACCCACCTCCTCACTCCTCCCTTCATATCCAAATATGGTCACTTCAGTCTCCTCTCACGTTACCTTTGTCCATTCTCTACAGTCTATGAGATAAACCATATGAAAAAACACATTGTTTTAGAGTTGAACTTGTGGTGTTGTTCTCACAGGAAAGGTGTGTTTGACGTTCTTCAGCCAGTGGAGTGAGGTTCAGTCTGAGATTAGCTCCAAAGCCATGGAACAGATGTACTGTGCTCCAGGTAAAACTATGTTTCACTGTAAACTGAGACCCATCATCACTCCTGAGTGTAACCTGCCACCTAGTGGCCACATGCAGCCATCTACTTTACTCTGAACATCAAAACTAAATTCTCAAGAAATGTTGAACACAGCTAAACTCGGGTCATTTTGTGTTGACAGAAATTGGCGGGGTGTCGAGGATCACCGAGGCCTGTGATTGGTGGAGTCTTGGGGCTTTACTGTTCGAACTCCTAACAGGAATGGTAAGATAAATACTCTGCAAGCATATTCAAACTGATTTTTGTGCCATTTCTCTGAATTGTGATATTGGGTCTGATCCTGAGTAACACCAGACATCCTCTACATGACGCAGTGGTAGCTCAGAGGAGTAACCGTAGCAATAGGCTCCTCTCACTGCGTTGCAAAACTGAACGATTCAACAAATCATTCATACCTTCAGCTATTAGACTGTACAACACACACATCTGAACTGAACTGAACTTGTTTGCTGGTGCACTTTTCTTCTTATTATTATTATTATTTTATTATTATTACTTTTGCTCATTCATTTATATATGTGTGATTTAACATCTGTATTAATGTATTTGCTGCCGGACATCTGAATTTCTCCTAATGTGGATAAATAAAGTTCTATCTATCTATCTATCTATCTGCTCCAGCCACTGTGGCAGCTCCATCCAGCAGGAATCCACTCCCACACCCAGCTGCTCCTCCCCGACCACCTGAGCGCTGCAGCTGCATCTCTGCTCACTGAGGTGAGATTTAAGATGAAAACACCCACAAGGCTCCTGTTACAAATATAATCTTCATTACATTTCAATTGCAACACACACTAGCACACTGACATTTAGCTCTGCGTTGTACTGTTTCCACAGTTGCTTCAGTTTGATGCTGGCTACCGTTTGGGTTCTGGAGGTGGAGGTGTAAGTGACATCAAGTGTCATCCCTTCTTCAGCGGAGTCTCCTGGAAAGCTCTGAGCTGCTAGCTGGAGCAGCAGCAGCACCTCTGACCCCTGAGGGCCACACTGGACATAAACACTCAGCTGAGATCCACACATCCTCACGTAGCCCCGGACACTGGTTTAAATGCAAACTGTGCTTCCCAAAGAAAAACGACGAATAAAAACTGAAACAAAACCGGTCAACTATGTGCTTGACAAAACATGAAACAGAATCAGTTTTTAACTTTTAACTTCTGAGACTCTTGAGGATGCTTTTGATGCAATTTTGATAGTTAAGTTTTACATATCAGCACATCAACTTCATTATCACCGTGCATGAACAGTGATGCCATCTAAACTCTAAATTGAGATTTTTGGGGGGCGATCAACCATCAATTATTGTAGAAACAATGATATCAGGCAATAAATTGTTACATATTCTCTGATACTCTGTTATTAGGCATTTGTGATTTTGGGTTATGGTTGATAAGTCCGCTATCACCAGGAGAGGAATGAGATTCAAAGACCATTTCAAGTTCATTGATGGAAATGATGAACTTTAAACTCGTCTCTAAACATTGATTAGTTTAGATGTTGATTTTGTGTGGATGAAGACACATCATGTTTATCTTCCCTGGTTTTTGGAATTGACTTTAACATGACATTTTTGGCTTTTATTGAAGGTAGCAAACCCTGTTTTACTCATTGGTTCCCAGAAATTACTCCACAACCCCCTTACATCCAGTACTGTGCAAAACTTTTATGCACCTTACACTCTTTGTCAATCATCCATTTGACCATTAAGGATGTGTGTGATCTGTGATGTCTGATCAGTGATGTCTGCAGCATGACGACAATGTCAAAACCTCTGGAACAGATGGTCTGATGATTCCACATCTCGGAGTCTGGGATTACATGAAGACACAGAAGACAGAGAGACAGCCTGAATCCAGAAAACTGCAGTAAGTTCTCCAAGAATACTTGGAACAATGTACTCAAAGTACCTTTGAATTGCAAATGTATTGAGGAAAACTGATGTTGTTTAAGAGGCAAAGAATGGTCACAGCAAATATTGATTTCATTTACTTTTCTTCACTTTGTATGACTTGTTAAATAAAAACCATTTATTTTTTAAAGCATCCTCGCTTTACTTGTTGTGCCGTATGTACTGCACATAAGGGAGATGTGTTGAAGCAAAACCTTCAGCATGTATCTGTAACATTTGTAAAATATTCAGACTCCTTTCAATTCCTGCACATCTGTTATGTTTCTGCCTTATACTAAAATCATTTAAATTATTTTGTTCTCTCAGCAATCTATTCAGTACCTCATAATGACAACTCAAACACAGAGTTAGAGACATTTTTGCAAATTAAAAAAGAAAACCTGATATATCACATGAACATAAGTATTCAGACCCTTAGCTCAGTACTTAGCTGAAGCGCCTTTAGCAGCTAATACAGCCTTAAGTCTTCCTTAAGTGGAATGATGCCACAAGTTTTGCAAACTTGAATTTAAAGATTTTCTGCCAGTCTCAGCAGATCTTCTCCAGCTCCACCAGGTAGGATGGAGAATGTCAGTGAAAGTCATTTTCAGGTCACTCCAGACAAGGTTCAGTGGGGTTTAAGCCAGGCTCTGGTTGGGAAACTCAAGGACTTTCACAGAGTTGTTCCTTCCTCCTGTGTCGTTTGGCTTTGTGTTTGAGTCACTGTCGTGTTGGAAGGTGAACCCTCAGCCCAGTCTGAGGTCTAGAGCCCTCTGAGCATGGTTTTCATCCAGGATATCTCTGCGCTTTAATGCGTTCATCTTACCTTCAACTGTGTACAGTCTCCCAGTCCCTTCAGCTGAGAAACACCCCGCAGCATGATGCTGCCACCACCATGCTTCACTATTGTGATGTATTAGGCAGGTGATGATGTGCCTGACTTCCTCCACCCATACCGCTTAGAACTGGGGTCAAAGAGTTCAATCTGGTTTCATCAGACCAGAGAATCTGGTTTCTCTCAGTCCGGGAGTCCTTCAGGTGTTTTTTGTGAACAGATCATTGGAGGGCTGCAGTGATGGTTGTCCTTTTGGAGGTTTCTCCCACCTCCACACAGGATCTCTGGAGCTCAGCCACAGTGATCATTGGACTCTTGCTCACCTCTCTCACCGAGACTCTTCACCCCCGATGACTGAGTTCTGGGAAGAGTCCTGATCATCCCAACCTACTTCAATTTAAGAACTGTGGAGACCATGGTGTCTTCACTTGGGAATATTAGTTCAGCAGAAATGTTCTTAAGCTTTGACCTGATCTGTGCCTCACCACAATCCTGCTCTTTTGACCTCATGTCACAGTTTTTGCTGTGATATCCATTGTCATCCATGTGGACATAAAGAGAAAGGTGTGTGCCTTTCCAAATCACATCAAATCAACTATCAAGAGAAATGGACGGCCCCCGTTAGTGAATAAGTGTCAAAGAAAAAGATCTAAACACTTACATTCAGGTGATATTTTAGTTTTTCATTATTTTGTTGGCAAACACTTCTATAATTCTGTTTGTGCTGTCAGTATTTACCAAGCGTAGAGCACTGAGGAAAATAATGATGTTGATGATTTTAGCATAAGGCTACACTATAATAAAGTGGAGAAAATGAAGGGGGTTTGAATATTTTCTGACTTCACTATACACATGTGAACGAGCCAACTGTCAAACTATCCATGTTCTTGGTTTATTCCTGAAAAATGTTCCTGCCTAACCTGTCAAGATAAAAACAAAAGATATCCAAACAAAACTACAGTTGAGTAATGCAGCTTTTATTGTTTAAAACTTTCTGTTTTTCTTAAATAGTCTTTCTTACACAGCAAAAAGAGAATTTTCCTCATAATCTGTGAAACTGATGGCATCAATTTTGAGGATTTCATTCCTTTGGAGGTTTTTTAGAAGATAGTGTTTCTTGGTTTCTAGCCCAATACATGATCATTGTTCTTCTCTCAGCCAAAATAATAAAATTATACTATGCAGTTTTAGCAGTATTTGCCATTCATCTCACAACAAGTGGAAAAATTTTCTATAGTATGTAGAAAATGACATATGGCGCACATAGAGTATCCTTTTTTGATCTAGAGACCAGCACCAGAAACCCCAGACCCTGACATTTCTCTCTACGGCTGCACCAAATCTCTTATCGCTGCCAGCCTCAGAAATGTTCATTGCACAAGTGTTCCCAGAAATCCTTTTTTTTCCCTAGTTAACCAATACAACAATACATTAACTGCAGTTACGGTAATGTTCATCACGTGAGTACAGCCACAGTTTGTGTGGGGTGGTTTGTTTGTTTGGGCCTGGAGTTCAAGAGGGTTCACATGTCGATGAGCAGCACCCTGGGGTCCTCCACCACTGACTTGATCTTGCGCAGGAAAGTGACGGCCTCTCTTCCGTCAATCAGACGATGATCGTATGTCAGGGCGACATACATCATGGGACGGATCTCCACCTGGAGGAGAGAAAAAAAACAAACAGTCACTCAACACAATTGGTAAACATGTCAGTAGCTGTGTTTCCATGACTGTTTTTCGCAAAATAAAAGCGATATTTCAAAAATTTCGACAAAGTGAGATTGCGCAATTAATGCGTTTCCAATCAAGGTTGTTTTGGGCAAGAGCTTCATAATTCTCATATAATTTCATCCTACGAGACTCAACGAGGAAGATGGACGCCCAAAACATGTTGCGTGTTGGCACCGAACTGGTCATGTGACTATCGACGTCTCGAAATGTCTGAAAAACCTCATGAAAGCGTAAAAAGGTTTTTTACTTTTTACTGTTTTTTTTTATCAAAATTCAGGTGTTTCTATTACCAGTTTTTTATAGCGCTATTTAGATTTTGCACATTTTCAAGGATAATGGAAATGCAGCTAGTGACAGTTTAGTTGAACTTGATAGAGACAGTGAAAGCTTGTCTTAATGTGAATCTATTGTAGAGCTGAACAATATGTTGATCACTTTATTGTTAACTGATTGGTTTGTGCACAACACTTTTGTAAGGAATCTTTTCAGTCATTTTTCAAGCAAAAAATATCAAACATTTATATGACTTGCAGTTATTTAAACAAAAAAATGTTTTAGTTTTTTTTTTAAAAGCATAATTTTCTTTACTATTAATTACTAATGTATGGATATTGAAAATAACCTATAGTTGCAAACCTACTGGCTGTAGAGAAATGGACGATGAAACTGGGTCTCAAACATTACGCCAATCTGGAAGTGGGGAAAAAAGTGCAATACACCCAAAGGCCACTGGAGGCTGGCTCCAAAAAACTCTGGCTCCAATTGACTTCAATTCAACAACAGTCATTTTCAATCATGAAATACTCAGTCAATATATTTTGTCCACAAGTCATTCTGAAGTCAAAGTCTAAAATCAACTCTTCTTATTACTAATCTGGTGGTTCATTTTGGACTGTTTACATTCTATAAACAGTCTGTGGGCAAACTTCTGTTTACACCTTAGACATTATCATTGCATTAGAGTTGAATATAGCTTTGCACAGGTCATTGTAAAAATTTAAAGCTGAGTGTGAAGCTCAACATCCTCCCTGAGCAGCTGGATGAAAACAATAATAACAGGCATAGAATTAAGGTCACATGTCAATCAAACTGGGTGTGAGTATATTGGTTGTGTCATGTATGTGCATGTCTCATAATGAGGACACAAACCTTGCCGCCGATTGCTACGGGCCTGTCGAAGATGCCGTGCATGCCTAAAATAGCAGACTGAGGTGGGTTGATAATAGGTGTGCCAAACATGGACCCAAATACGCCACCATTGCTGATGGTAAAGGTTCCTCCATCCATGTCCTCAACAGCCAGCTCGTTCTTACGGGCCTAAAAACATACAATCAAAATCACATCTCATAATGAGAACAGCTCAAAATATTACCAGAGAAAAAACAAACAGAAGAAGAAAGAACTTCAAACTTTACCTTCTCTCCCAACAAATTGATGGCCTTCTCAATGTCAGCAAAGTTCATTCCCTCAACATTCCTGATTACAGGAACCACCAAACCCTGGAAACACATCACAGTGCTCAAGATTTACCCCTCGTGTTACAGACAAGTGAGTTATCAAGCACTTACACTTTGTAATACACCATAATCCACTTGTCTTACCTTTGGTGTGGCCACAGCCACACTGATGTCCACATAGTCCCTGTACACAATCTCTTTGGTTGTGTCATCAATGACTGGAAGCACACAGAACATTATTACTGTACATTCTCTACCAGGATAGTTTCTTTTCTAAAAACCATGTTTTGTTGCATGCAAATAAAAAGCCGTGGCACCTAAAACCCACAGACACTTATAGATTTTTAAAAGGCAGCAACACTACCCACCCCTGTTCCACTGTGGTCTATGTAAATAGGTCAAAGTGGTCTAAGGGCAGTAAATAAGTTAACCCTGGTTTTGAGGTTTGACGACGAAGTGGCATCGAAACTTAAATCTTTTTCTTCACCACACACAATGACTTGAAATCAGCCATGCAAAGATACAGTCAAACTGAGACCACAATCTGTTCAAGTGAAATCTTAATACCGGCGTTGACAGCAGGTTGGTCGGATAGAGCGTAGGCAGCCGCCTTCACGAATGCAGACATGAAGCCCAACTTGATGCTATGCTTTTTCAGAAAGGCATCTTTGTAAGTCTTCCTCATCTCTGAGATGTTGCTATAGCAAAACACAAAACAAATGTATACATCACAAATCTGGTATTAAAGCAACAAGCAGAGTTTAATCAGACACTTGACTGCAGACAACACTCTCAGTACACAACATATTTTTCTGACCATGTTTAAAGATACAGGTCATAAATTCATTTCAAGAGCACATGGTTAATAAGACTATTGTTGTTGCAGATAGTGGTGAATAAAGCTACTGAAACTGTCTTGCTAATTGTTTCACTATTGCTCATTTTTCTCTTGTATCTCTCTTTTAATTGTTTGTTTTCCTGTCTCTAACCCTGTTGAAGCTCTAGGGTTTCTCCGCTAACATAATTAGCCCCTCCCAAGACACAGACTCTCCGAGAAAGGAGAGAAGAAGCGATAAAAATCTTCACTTTCTAGAGCCTGTAAATCTTATTGGGCTGTCATAAAAGCCCATATCGGTTGAGGCAGCTCTTCCACTCAGAGCGCAGGTCTCTGTGGGCCCCCGCAGATGCTCCAGCCTCCTGTTCTGACCAGCTCCTTAGGCTCCAGATGAGCCCTAGCCTGGGAAGTCTTCCTCCAGACCGTCAATGTCAATCCAATTAGGATACATAGAAAACCCTGAATAGCTGAAAGCTGACACCACACATTTGCGGGGAAAAGAAATCCTCAAAGTGTCCTCTTCAGCACAGGGGGCAAGTGCAGACAATAACATTTCCTTGTAAATTAATAAAACCTGTTTTAACAATTCTTATCTTCGTTTTAGATAGAATTACGACCAAATATTTACATTCCAGTGTTTAACAGGATATTAGGTTTCAAAAAGCTTTTCCTAGTGGCCAGATTCCAATCTATAACCATTTGTGCAAGTGTTGTTTTGGCTTTTAACACCAACGCATACAGTAAGTAGACTGTATGTGTACATACTGCAAACAGATGCGCACCAAACAGAATTTGACTCCTAAATTCTATAAAGTCAGTCTTTTTACACTCTGAGGCTTTCATTCATATGAGTTAATGTAGAAGAGCACGTTTCACATTTCTTATCTAATATGGCGTAAAGGGGTAAATAATGTAGGTCAGCTAATTTAGAATTTCCTACCTCATGTCGACCTCATTAAATGTAGTCAGCATAGCGCAGGTGTTTTGGGCTTCTTTCAGTCTCTGCGCAATTCTCAGTCTCATGCGGTTCATCTTAACCTAAAAAACAGAATATTAGCCTCGGTAAACATTTTCCAAACCGTACTGTATGCTACCACACCATGAAGCAAATCACACAGGCCTGATTACATGTTTTTTTGGGTTTTTTTTTTTACTTTACCCTGCTCTCTGTCCTGGCTGCTTTAGCCCCTCCCTCTGCTGGGGCTGCTGGTGCAGCTGGTGCAGCAGTGGGCTTGATGGCTGAAACTATAAGAAAAAGACATTAAAAAAGCGAGAAGCAGTCCCTATCTCTAAAGCAGAACTAGTGAAAGCCACTGCCTGCAGAAGACTAAACAATGATTAATCATGTGAGCTAGAGGTCAAGAACACAGATGTCAAGCAAAACAGTTCTCACATGACATAGACCGTCTGTCTGATGACAACTAACCTGGTTTGGTGTCCATAGCATGTGCTGGCACAGGTGGCACAGGGGGCATAGTGGTGGGAATGGGGCCCACAGCTGAAGGAGGAGGAGGCGGAGGGGGAGGCGGGGCAGCAGCAGGTGGCGGAGGAGCTGCAGCAGCCTCGGCTTTTGGAGCTTCTGTAGCTTTGGGAGCACCGGCTAAAGACACAGATGCGAACAGTTACAACACATTAGATACAGAATTTGTTTTGCTATAAAAAAATCCAGTTCTACAGACCTCCTTTCCTAAGCTTGAAAAGTGGAGTTCCTCCTTCAACTTTCCCTCCATCTGGGACCAAAAGCTCCTCGATCACTCCAGCAGCAGGAGAGGGAACCTGCACTGATGTCTAATAGCATGAAAAAATGAACAGCAATGTAAAAAGTTAAAGGATATTCAGTTGATGCCAAACTAACACATTCACGCACTGCAATTTAATGCAATTTACAGGCAAAGCCCAGCAATCACAATCTTAATCAATGTGTTTGACATTTACTTCGTTTTACCTTATCAGTCTCAATTTCACACACCACCTCATCCTCAGCGACAGTGTCTCCAACAGCTGTAAGGAGAAAACTTTGTGTTAGTAGCTGGCTGGTATCTGTATTAGAACAAAACTAATGTATGTTTATTAACTGAAAGTGGTACCTTTTTCCCACCTCACATCCCCCTCTGTGACAGACTCTGCAAATGCAGGGGTCTTGACTGTGACAACTTCATTTCCTGGAGGACAATGACAAGTAAAAAGAAATGCATTTTATCAGTACACACATCAGTGATCAGTGGTTGTGGTTCATGTTTGGATAAATGTAAAAATTTGAAACGTACTGTAGGCTACAGATGTCCTGAAGTACTGGATTTGGAAGACACTGGATCGGGGATCATATTTTCTGTAGAAAAAATACAAATAAAGTCAGACAGCAAATACATATTTGAAAAAAATAAAAAATGATCAAACTGTGTTAAAAGCTTTGTTCCTTCAGATTTAGCTATTTCTGATGAATTATTTAAATAGGAGACAGGTGCTAGCTGTCTCCTGTTAATAATAATTCTCCTGATAATTGGAGAATAGGCTTATGACAGTCAAAGCATAGCAGGGTTATAACACTTTATCAGATAGAGGCTAAATATTTAATAAAACCCAACTTATTCTTCACATATCTGTAGTTTGAGTGTGGGAACTTACACATTGTTGTTGAAAGGGACAGAATGGCTAGCTGAAAGAGCTGTTAGAGGAAGGACAGTACAACCATATTAACAACTTCATGAGCAAAAGGGACAACTCTGCTTGAACAATAAACACACATACCTGCCGTGGCCCGACGTGCTAACACATTATTCCCCTGCAAAACGAGTAAAGATAGAGTCAAGCATTATACAACATGTGCAAATTTTTCAAGGTTAGCCTATGTGCAGAAAAAAAATGTACGACATTTCACAATCCTAAACTGAGTAGAAGAAGCATGTGCCCATATCTTTAACAGTGGGGAATGCACATAAATAGCAATGGGAGAGGGAGAGCAGTCAGTGCTGCTGGTCAAAAGTCACTTCTACACAGTAGAGGTTGACCTTTGACATAATCAATATTATTATCCGGCAAACTGGTGGCTTGAGTGCTTCTGCATGCATGAGTATATTTTTAACTGAACCGCTGCAATACAGCTCAATTATCTACTACTAATCTTACTAACAAGCTGCCCATCCAGACTCTAACTAGGACTGACATTTGACTTTATTGACTTAGCTTCTAACGTAGCTTCAGGAGGTCGCACTACAATACAAACAACAACTCTATATTTGCATTAAATCTGTCAGCTTATTTGTTTTCTGTCATTTACTACAATATGACCTCAGCATGACAGCTAGGAGCAGCTAGCTAATCTCATTTAGCTTAGTATGTAAATAAATACAGCGACTTTACACAGACTAGCTACTTTCTGCTTAGGTAAAACACTTGCTACAATCAGGTCATAATGTAGCACCAACCAAATATATAAGAGAGAGATTTTAACTTTAACAGAGACTGCAGCAGAGATTTGTGCAGGAAGGTGTCATACTGTCCTTGGCTCACAATGTTACGGCCTGTCCGTGGCCTACAGTAGCAAGGTGGTTAATGCTAAAGCTAGCGCTGATAGGGCTGAACAAACTTCCCCCGCACCAAGACAGTGAGGGCTTCTGTCCATGTTGTACTTGTTTGTTGCCTACCTGGCGGATGGCAGAGAGGGAACGGCCAAAATTCCTGGTGAGGCACCGGGAATGGGATAACATGGTCGCTGTGTGACAGCAGCCTGTCAGCGGAAGGGAAACTCCGGTCACAGCAACAAGCTTGAGCCGGGCACGCGCGAGGACCGCGGAAGTTGTGTGGGATAAACCAAGTGGTCTGAGTGGAGGGGGGAGGAGGAGCAGCGGGGTTTCCTCAATGTGGTCCACTCCGACCCACTCTCCGCTGAGAAGTAATTTTTCAACTGTGAATAAGCAGGAAACACGGTAAAAAAATGTGCTGGAGTTTATATGTAACAAAAAATAAATAAAAAATAGATTAGAATAAATGGAACATTCCCAAATCAAAGTAGCCTGGGTCTTGCTTCAATCCTGAAGCAAGACCCAGAATCCTGCTTCAATCAGTTTCTGCTCAACTATACTGGATCTACGCCTTTTGGCACCTTCATTTTATAACGTGGGCAAAAAACCCCTAACAAAAACAGGAGACCGTGTTTTAAAGAAAACGTGACACCCTATAACTTAACCTCTGAACTCTTCAGTTTGTAAAGTTTGTGCATTGTTGCTTAACAATAAATAGACCTCGTTGAATAAGTTGTTAAGTAGGCTACTTGTAAGTTTTTAACAGGCAGTCGAAGTAGGTTATTTTTAAATATGCTACTCATTTTTAAAAATATATCTATTTAAAGAAATCTAATGATTTCTTGTTGAAGTTGTGTACCCCTCCATTTCTTCCATGTCTGTTTTTCACTTTGTCTCTGGGCCAACAATTGCCCTGAGGTGTTGTGTAACAAATAAAACTAAATCATTTATTCAATAAATAATAAAAAACACTTGAGAAGTCTGCTTTGATTTAAGTATCTGCGTGTGTGTGACTTAAAGCTGATTGCTATTGTTTCCAGTAGATTCATACTTGGACATGCTGTGGATATGAATGTGTGTACTTTCAATTTGCCTCAATCGTTTTTTCCTTCAGCAGATTTCCAGTATTCAACCATGAAGAGTAGGGTGAGTCAGTTTTGCAATGTTTCTGAAATTACACGGGTGATGAGCCCACGAGCACCTCATTGCTCTCACATGGCCACGCCCTGGCTCCGTTTGATGCATCGTCTCTCCTGCACTCCCACCATCCAACCCACAGTCTGCGCAGGCCATCAGCTCGGCAGCACGTCCCGGCGCAACAGGTAAGGTCCCACCACCG
>OOFC01049816.1:129122-171051 GCA_900323345.1 Pseudochromis fuscus
GTTTTTCATCAGAATGATATGCACTTGTGGGTGTTAGTGTACATAGCTGACAAGAAGTTTGTAAGTTTTTATTCGAGTAAATAAAAACTGCTGAGTGAATATTTCAGGTTTTAATCTGAAAGTGTTTATTGGTATTTATTGTTTTAGGATAAAAGTAAACAAGGAGTAGAGGATTAAAGGCTGTTTCAATTTCGTTTTGTTAATTTTATTTTTTTCTTCATCAGCTAATTAAATATTAACCACACAGCAGTTCAGTAATTGCCAGATATGTTGCAGAACCACAGCAAACTGCAAAGAATACACTGATATTGTAGATCTTAGTTTCCATATAGAAAGTCTGCTTGTGTTTTCTGCAGGGTGTGACTATTTATTTATATGAAAAGTAAGAAACAGATGTGAATTCTTAAGTTATATAAATGACTGATTTAGAATCAACTGACTAATGTCGAAGCAGAAAGTAGATCTGTACTGTTCAACTCCATCAACTCCACTTGTATGTACAGACATATTCTTAATTCATTTATTATTTTGTTTTATGGTACAAAAAAATACAATCTTAAAGGAAATGAACCCAGTGACTACAGATTGAGGCAACAAAGCTTTTTAAAATTATTATTATTTTTTTGCTGCAGACGATCATCTTGATTATTCCTTAAGATGGAAATGATGAAAAAATGAAGATCTTTTAATAATAGTTTCTTTTGTAAATAATGTATATGCAGAGCCGTTTCCTTTGCGTGGTCTATCGCTCTCATGATCTGAAATTCACTTCTCATGGTTATATCACAGCTCTTTTTATCCTTTGCCTTAACCATTATTACAACCCAAAGATAAAAGAATACAAAAGAACACACTTCCTTATTTAAGATCAGTATTCATTTATCTTTGATTTTTTTGAACTGAACTGAGGGTCTTGAGAATAATCTAGGGCTCTATGGTTTTCTATCACTGTCAGAGTAATTCTACACTTGCTTGTTAAAGTAATAATTTTAAGATCACAAGTATCATTTGAATTTTTATACACAAAATGACAGTGTTTTAACAATTTGTTTATTTTAGACATTAATATACTCTTTGCTGACAACTGAAAGATAAAGAGAAATTACATGCAATTGTCACCACTGTGCCTCAACATGTTTATTTGTCTGCCAGAGATCCAGCAGCTAGGCATTTAAAGTGTTGTGCAGACATGTCAGTATTTTTTATTAACATGTAAGAGACGTGGAGCAATATATAAACAGGCACATAAAGAGCTATAAATGTTTATATTGTTTTTGAATTATTGCTTATTATTATTTATTTATGTGAACAGTGTTCTGAATTACTGTCTTTTCAGATCCTCGTATATCACGCAGCTGCCGTTCTTCAGTGTGTGTCGTGTGAAGACCCATAGTGAGCATGAACCTTAGCCTTCCTGACCAAAACATGCACAGCTCCAGTGAAGGCTGCCTAGAGGACGACAAACCTGACGTCATGCTGCCTTGCTTTCGCAGAAACATGTATGACGAGCCTCTGGCCTCTTACTCAAACGGATCCATCATTTCCCAACTTCTTCGCAAGACAATCCACAACAAGAGGGCACTAGATGAAAGTCATTTCTACCTATCCAGCTCTGCTGCCGCCGACTCTGGCCAGGAGGACCAGAGCAGCGTCTCCTCAAAGGACAGCACGGTGGAGGCTGCCTCCCCCAGTGGTCACGTCTCTACAGGAGCCAGCCCCGAAGGAGAGCATCCTGTGACCGATCATCTCCAAGCCAAACGGGCCAGGGTGGAGAACATCATCAGGGTCATGGCTGGCTCCCCCAACAGCAGGCAGCACGGAGACAGCGAGAGGGCCGACACAGACGCCAGAGACACCAGGGAGGCCAGAGAGGCGTACAGGGAGAACAAACGCAAGCAGAGGCTGCCTCAGCATCAGGAGCACAGTGCTGCTGGACAAGTGAGCAGAAAACCTGGAAACACCAACAGCGATAACTGCAACACCAAGGATGAGGAGTGTCACAAGTTGAAAGAGCAGCTTCACAGCATGCAAAGGCTCCTGCGTCAGCTGCAGGAAAAGTTCCTCCAGGTTTACAACCAGGAAGATCCTGAGTACGACAATAGAGATGAGACAGAAGTTAGTGTTGAGCATGACATCCTGGCAGAGAACACAGAGTCACATTACATAAACAATGAAGATGATTTTGAGAGGAAGAACAGCAGGGTGGCTGCAGAGTGTAAGGACCGAATGAAAGTACTTGGTTATCTGGTGCACCAAAGAGAAAACCAGAACCTGCAGGACACCCTGAAGCAGGAGCTCTCCAGGGCTGTTAATGATTGTGTGGACAGGGTGTTCAAGAAGGTGTCTTCCACTGGGCTGGACCTGTCCCCTCAGCAGCGTATGTGCTCATCACCGGAGATGCAGATCAGCGTGGGTGCAGACAGGAAGAGCCAGCAGGCCGGCTCTGCGCTCGAACAGCCACAGGCCGAGGAGGCGGCGGTGAAATCCCGTTCGTTGGAGTACTACGAAAGCTCTGAGGCTCAGAGCCCACAGGACCAGACAGAGGCGCTGTCACTGGTGGTCCGCAAGCCGACGGTGACGCCTCTGAGCTCAGTCACCTCCACAGTGAAGAGACCCTACCCCGTGCACCAGACACCCTTTCAGTTCAACTACAGCACCCCTCTGCACGACAGCCACATCCTCGAGCACCTTCTCAAGTACGGGCCTCACTCCAGCTTCGGGGCTCTCCCCTGCATGCCCCCGTCTATGGACAGGACCTCCCCAGACTCGGTGGACCTGCCCTGGGACGCGATCGCCATGAGGTCCAAGGTGACATCCGGACACCTCGGCCACCATCCTCGCTCCTCCTCCCTGGGGGCGGTGACGGTCGACAATCTGTGTCTGCCTCACGTCAAGATCGAGTGTGGCGAGCTGCAGAGCATGGCTGAACGAAACCCCTACATGTCTCTCAACATATCCTTTCACTTTCAAGCTGAACAGATTTGATCAGTTCTCATGAAAATTATAAGTTTTAGTCTAATGCTTATTTTGGATATGTAGGTAAAGTGTCAAAAATTATTTAATTCTTTAAATACAAATCAGATCATTATTGAATTACTACATTTTATTACATATGTATTTACTGAAGACTTTCTCGTATTTATCTATGTAAAACTTGCAGTATAAAATCTCAATCTTCCACTGTAATATTGTGTACTATTCACCTGGGGCAGCACAGCAGTGTACGTTTACTATATTCTTTATATATACAGTATTTACCTTTTATTTTATACAAACTCCCCATATTTCAGCTCCTCCATTTGAACAATGGCTGGTTGAGGTTTATTGCAGCCCGGGCAGTTCCAGTAACAAACTTCAAGGAGAATTTTTTTCTTTGATCTCGCTAACCCCATAGAAAATTATAGCATCTTCTTTAATCTGAGCAGAGTAATGACTTTAAGTCTAGAAAAAGACAAATAAAAAGGAATACAAGGCTTTGATAAGAATTGCCAGGAACAAAAGCCAATTTTTCAAAGGCAGAGAAAGCATCGGTTTCTGTTTCAGGAAGCGTCGTTTTTTCAGACTTGAAAAGGTGCAGGATCTATTTCTCCATCATCAGAGTGATAGGGGTGCATCTAAAAGGTCACATCTGAGTGCTGGTGGAAACCACAAGTGCCTCCCAACCATAACACTTGAGCTCTTGTCTTGAGCATTTGTTGTTGGATACCTTTGTCAGAATGTACATGATTGAAATGGAGTGCAAGATAACAGTATTTTTTCCTCACGGGAAGCCAAAGAAAATCAGGTTGTTTTAGTCAGGTACAAAATTTAAAAAATGATTTCCATTGTTTGAATTTAAATGTAAAGATCATGTGGTTGCTGACGTCCTGAATTGAAAGATCGTAATTCAGAGTTGACGAAAAATAATGACTTTAACATTCCTCATTATAACGAAATAATCCTGAAAAATATCCCAGAAGTGTTGAGTTTTGTTGATCGTCTTGTTGGAAGTGATTACAGAGAAACATTATGTGGTTTCTCTTTGGATTCGCTTTATCTTTACAGTGCAAAGAGCTTCTGCTTCTCTTTGAACATTACCACATAAATCTTTCATCCAAACTTCCTTATTTCAAAGGTAGGATTCCCTAATAAATGTGTGGTGTGGTGACCTTATAAGGAAATATTATGACCTAAGGCGAGCTGGTGGACTACAGAGGAAATAGTCCTGAGCACTTTTATTGCCATAGGGGAAAAACTTGAGACAGAATTGCATTTATTATTATTTGGAATATGTGTGATAATATACATTAGGTTAAACAAAGGTTAAATTGTTTTATTTTCATCATTTAAATCATTTTAGATACACAAAGCTATTTAAAATATATATTATCAGCAACCTCAATGCAGGTTTTTCTGAATGTATAGAATAAATATAGCATGTTTTAAAATCAGCTATCTGAAATCTTTTTTCAAAATGTTTCAAAACAAGCTGTCTTAACTCCCAGGCATGAAGTGCTTGGCTCTCTAATTAAAAATCCCTAATCTAATTCGTAATTCTGTTTTGCCAATAAGCACATGTTAGGGTCATTATTGACTCCCTAGTTAATGCCGAGCTGTTCTTTAGTGAAATTCAATTTAGCTGAAGATTGAGGCAACACAATACTCCGGTCTACTATCACTTTGCACAGGACTGTATGCTGCGCGTTGTATTTAATTTTTCTTAACGCAAATGTGAACATCCAGGAGGGCCTCACCCCGAGCCATCTGAAGAAGGCCAAGCTCATGTTCTTCTACACCCGCTACCCCAGCTCCAACGTGCTGAAGACCTTCTTTCCTGATGTCAAGGTAATTTTTGATACATCTGAAAAAAAAATGTGAAAATGTACGTATTATCTTAACATGTGGACCGGTCGACGGGCTTGTTTGTTCTGCGTTTAACTTCCTGGTGTCTACTTGTCAGAGTGCGTTTGGGACAGAAAAAATCAGCAGTGTGTCGGAGGAGAGAAACAAAAACGCAGAGGGTTTAAATAACAAAGCCACTGAGCTGCTAGTATGTCCTGGGGGCAGAGGGAGATACAGGGGCATTCTCTCTTTAAAAAAGCCACTCCAGTCAGCAAATGGAGTGACAAAGGACTTTGTAGGCAAGGCATTGCTATTGAGTGTCAACAGAGAGTTGGTATTAGAGACTTGTGCGGTGGCAACCAGGCGGTGGTGAGCTGGTCCTAAACACAACATCCTGTGTATTTTGGCCTTGTCTCGTGTCATCCTTTTCTGTCTCCTCTTTTGTGTCTTGTCACCTTCTCATTGTCCTGTTGTTATCTCTCAATCAGCCTCTGTTATCTCCACTTATACCTTCCTGCTTGTGGTACACTCGCAGTCATCCCTCCTGTCCCTGTTTTCCCCCAGTTTTTCTCCAAACCCTTCTCCAAAACGTTCTCTTCCATCGCTTCTTGTCTTCTGCATCTCTGAGCGAGTGCGGGCCCCTGCCTCTCAATCTGCTCTGACCCCTGGGGTCAGGGGGGAGGATGCTGTTGCTGCAGCCCTGCGAAAGTCTCCTCCTTGCTTACAATCCTGTGGTGGGAAGTGGCACTGGACAAAAGAGCACCTAATCCCAGTGTCTGATTCCATCCTATCACCCCGAGTCAATGAGAGGGAAGCTTCCTTCTGTCCTTATGCTGCCGCTTTCTCACCCACCACACCAGAGAGAAGAAGCGTCTTTGATGCCTGCCCAGCCCTTAGGCTTTTTTTTCTGTCTTTCTGGATGACGAGATAGAATAACAAGACTAATGTCAAGACTGAGTTTAGAAATACAGAGCCCTGACAGATGTTTTTTCATCCCGGACATTGGTGGGAAAAGATCAGCGCAATTAATGTTGCATAGAGTGACAGACCATTCAGTTGCAGTTTGTCCTACAGGTACTAAATTCAGGTTTTGGAAAAAGAAAGAGTTGAAAATGTCAAAATATTATAGACAACCACTGGATTCTTACCAATAAGTCTTTAATTTAAAATGAATATTACATTTTAAGAGTTATCTTAATTTTTATATGCCCTCTTCACAAGGATGAAGATCAGAGTCTGCAACAAAACAGCTTCTCGGGTCTTTTATTTCTGTTCTGTAAACTTGGTCTAAATGGTATAAAGTCAGTCACTGTGTCCTCTCCTGTTTTCAGTTCAATCGCTGCATCACCTCTCAGCTGATCAAGTGGTTCAGCAACTTTAGAGAGTTCTACTACATCCAGATGGAGAAGTTTGCCCGCCAGGCCATCGTAGACGGCATCAGCGATGTCAAAGACATTACAGTTAGCAGGGACTCGGAGCTCTTCAGGGCGCTGAACATGCACTACAATAAAGCCAACGACTTCCACGTAAGTGTCACTTCTTACTTACTCACTTTGATTCATGTATCTCAGGTGATTCATTAGTGTTTTAAGGTTTTCAAATACCATTTTCTCTTGTTGACGGTTTCGACGGATCTCTTCCTTCTTCTTCAGGACATCATCCAGATGTCGAGTGCAGCTGATGTTACTGAATTCAAGGCGAAATGAATTAGTTTACATTAATTAGTGTCACTTCTTAGTAAGGCCTCGTTGCTGTTTCATACTGTATAGTGTATATACAAACATATTCTCTTTATTCTTGCTCTCTGACTGACAATACATTTTTATTACATAGTCAAACTCTAAATCTTGAGGCGAAACTTTCAATTTCTTTTCTGCTGCAGAGTTTAATGAGAAAATCAATACTTTACTCTCAGCAGCAGCTCATTAGTGTGACATAAAGACTGGAAACATCTCTAAAGTTGAATAATAAACCTGGTATTGAATTGGTTTTGTGAGTTGTTGGTTGCCTTCTCGCCTCATGTTTACCAGACAGTTATGAGAGTGGTGTTAATCTCCTCATCTAACTCTCCACCAGCTCGAATCCCAAAACAGTTCATTTAAAGCGTCAGCGTTGACACATTGGTTACTAACCTGGAGAAGTATGTCAGACCTCCACCATATGGCTGCGGTCACGTACGTGTGTGTGCTGACCTGTGTGTCACTCTGCACCTGTGGCTGGCCAGCCTTTACAGCCATTATCTAAACTCCAGAGTGATGCTTTATCAAACTGTGGGAAGAGGAAGCCGCAAAATCCCACTAAAACAACTCAGGATTAGAGGACCAGTACGCCTGAGCGAGACACAGATTGCTACTGATGCGGAATGCTGAGAAAGACGCTGTGGATTCCGAGGGAGAAGGCCGTGTGGTGGGAAAGGGATGAGAGCGTTTTCTTTACCTTGGGACCAAGACATTCCTTTCCCAGGGACGCTTTTGTGTCAGTAGATGAAGGGAAAGAAAAATAACTTATGCCAACAACTGTTGTGCTAACTGGCCAGTGGATGGGAAACAAGTGCTGCTGGATGGTTTTCTCCCAGCATCCCTTGCATCTACTAGTCCTGTGCGTATCGATCTAAATATCGATAGTATCGATACCAAGCTGAGTATCGGTATCACATCAATACTAATGTGATGAGATCGACAATTTTGTTGCAGTTTCTATTTTATACATCAAGCAAATTACTCGGATTTCCTCACAGAGTTTATGGGAGTGCAGCTTCTCTCCAACCCTATCTGTCTATCATCTCCAGCATTAAGTCATGTTTTTAACAGTGTGATCAGAGAGGAAATTTTAGCAAACTGATTATCATTTATTCAGCCAGTGGAAAACAATCTTAATAGTTTTACTCAAAAATATGCACTTATATAAAGATATAAACCACCGTTCAAAAGTTTGAGGTCACCCTACAAAAAACAATTTGACCCATTTTACCAAAAACAAGTATCACAAAACATATGTAAACTACAACTGAACACAAACAGCAAACACAACATCAAGTTATACTGAGTAAATGTCTCTGAACCAGCAAAACGTCCCCCAAATATATCTCTGCCTCTCCTGTGTTTGACAGTGGGAGAGACACAAGTGTTTCCCATCAAGTCTGAAACATATGTAATCAGAGTAAAGCAAGTAGAACAAGCTGGTAGATCCCTCAGTCTGTACATGGTCATTGTTGTTATTGGAAAACCATTGGTTTGATAGGATGACCCCAAACTTTTGAACGGTAGTATATATCTCAAACCTGAAATATGAATGTGACTGAATATAATAACCCTTTTGTCTAGTTAGTTAATAAAAAAAAAACCATCTGTATTTGCCTAAAATCTTTGTCCTGTGTATTATCATAATCAACAAACTAAAGGCAAAATCAAAGAATTATTCAATGACCATGACAGTTCAAGTAAAAAGTATTGGTATCAGTATCGGCGATACCAGCCCTGTATTTACTTGGTATTGGATCGATACCAAAATTCCCAGTATCTCCCACCCTTAGCATCTAGATGTCATCGACCAGATTCCTACCAACACAATATCTTTAAATCGAATCTTTTTTATCTCAACTTAAAGATTTTTCCGATCTCCCCGGTGAATTTCATAATCGCACTTTGTTGTTGGGAGCTACGCAGGATCCCTGGCAAGAAGGTTTACCAGTGGGTAGTTTAGGTTCAAGAAAACAAGACCAGCTAATCAAAGAGGCCCCTAATTGAAAGTTAATGATCGCAGCATTGCATTTTGTGTGTGTGTGCAGAGAACAAAGAGATGAACTCGCTTTCATCAGTTTGAGTGTTTGAAGAATTGCGCTACAGGTGTTTCATTTTTATATGTTTGACTTTGAGAAAGGTAAAGACAGATTGTTCAACAAAGAGATTTTTTTAACTATTAGAATAAACTAGATTTTTTTTAACCCATTTTTCTTCTTGTTTTCCAGGTTCCCGACCGGTTCCTGGAGGTTGCAGAAATCACCTTGCACGAGTTTTACAACGCCATCTCCGCCGCCAAAGACTCGGACCCCTCTTGGAAAAAGGCCATATACAAGGTCATCTGTAAACTGGACAGCGACGTCCCAGAGGAGTTCAAGACATCCTCCTACTTATAGGCTGAGGTGGAGAAAAAAAGATGTACAGGTGAAAATGACTTCTCAACTTGACAGTGTTATTTCATCATTTCTTGTAGTGCATTTTAGTGAGGTGAAATGTAGATTTAATTTGTAAACCCCTCACACACACACACACACACGAACACACACACAGTTACAAATATCTAGTCTGAAATATTGTGCTCTGCTTTCACCAAAAAAAAAGCAAATAATAATAAATAGTGATGCATTGTGGATTTATTGTTTAGTGTTTACTTATATAATCTGCTGTTTTAGAGCTTTTAGGTGTGTTACAATGTTTACAAAGATCATTCATAGTATAGCTTGAGTTGTTTTTTTGTTTTTTTTCGCCAATCACTGTCAGTATTAGTTTGTTTTTAAATCTGTTTCATTTCCTAGTTGTGTGTGTTTTGTGTAAATGTACATGCGCTTCTGTTCTATGTTGCATAATGTACTTTAATTATGTTGTAAACTATTAGCTGGACAGAATGCATGTGAAAATATGGACTGTCATGGTTTTTACTATCATGTAAAGAACAATCATTTTCAGATATCACAGACATTGTACTGGATGATTACGGGAATTAAAGATGCACTAAATTATACTATTAAACTGATGTGTTGTGGTGTATATTTTTGTTTTCTGATGTTTAACCGTCCAATGAAAACTCTGTGTCGCCGTGCCAAGCCCCTAAGGTGCCTCTAATCCACGCCCAGCAGCCAGCTGTTAAATGTCCCCCCCAACTATGCTGTTCACATTGTTCACCGAAGCCAATTCAAGTCAACTTTCTAAGGCCTGCATTCATTGTGTGGCCGGTGCGGATGCGGACAACTGCCATGTCTTAAAAACAGCCACAATGCATTCCCTCCTAATGACTAATGCCCGAGGTGACCTCATATCACAGTTGTGCCACCAAAGCAAAATTCCACAAACCCGTTGACTCTTTCTTCCAGGCACCCACTCGGAGCGCGCTGATCGCAAACACACACTCACACAAGCTCAGGTTTGGAGATAAAAATCACTGATGGGCTGCTCAGGATGCCTCAGGCTGAATATAACAGCCAGACAATCACTGCAGTGAATTAAATTACGATGAAATACATTTACTGCCACTTGTTTGTGCCACTGTGCACGAGCGGACACTAAAGTATTGAACATATTTTGAATGCTATGCTTACACGTAATTTCATCCTTATATCAAAAGGCTACAAAATGCATTTCAAATAAATAAATAAATAATAATTACAAGGCTGCGCCAATCACACTTTTATGAAAGTACACTGTTTCTTGTCACTGTGAGAGATTACAATGTCAGTGCCCAAAACCAAACATTTAATTGGAAAACCTGTTAGGCACCCAAGCACCAATTACATCAGAAATGATAACATTAAGGAAATTAAAACATTAGTTGGATTGGTTGATGACAAAGACTGGAGACAATAAACCTCACTAATCTTTTAATAGACATTTCTTTTCAATTAGATCAGTCTTCTTCAGTAAATTGATTTACATTCTCAACTCAATTAAAAAGCGTCTGATTGAACCAAAGTGCTTTGCTCAAATTAATTTGTTGTGTGACATTTTCTGAACAAGACTTGGTAACCTCTGATATAATGAAAGAAAACAAAGAAATACCTTCAGTTGCTCCACCGCCTCCAGCTGACGAGGCTTCAACTTAAACAGTACGATATGAAATTATGTTCTGTATTAGAGGGTCTCAGATAAAACAGAGCATTCCTCCTAATGAAGATGAAATGAAAAGCAAAAAAAGGCAACAGGACGTGATAAAATTAAATGTTTTGAGCAGATGCTTTGCATTATGCATTTAACCTTTCAGAAAGTTCACCGTGCCGTAAAATGCTGATGTTGTTTGTTGGTTAACTTTCCACTGAGAGAAAATTTCCAGCAGAGTAACAGCAACATCTAGTGAATCTCTGCTGTAATACACACAGCTCAGCGTGGCATCAACTGATTTCACTCTGACATCACAAGCAGGATAAACTGAGAGTATAGTGTATGTAATTATTTTCTTTTTTACATTTCAGCTAGTTGCTATGATTATTTTTAATTTAAATTCCTCTATAATTTGGTGTTTCAACCCATTAAATATATATATAGCCGGACTCTGTCATGTACATAAACCTCCACACAGAGGTGCACTTGTCACTGTAAAGAAACAGGAGGTCGCTGAGAGAAGTAAAGCTGCAAACACTCCAGGAAAGTCAAATATTTCATAAAATGTTTCAGATTTTTTTCTGTGTGACATTTTAAAGCATTGGCTGGTGTTGCACTGCTTCCATATGTGGTGTAAAATTAATAAAATCCAACGAGCTGGTGTCTCCTTAGCAGGGTCCTGGAAAGACAAAAGCAGGATCAAACACCCCTGAGCTGGAGACAATATGAGCTGTGGGACTGGGGGCACTGGGACAGTCCCAGTGTTTAATCTCCTGCTCATAGATATCAGCTTTTTTTTGTGGCAGGCTCACACTGGGAGGGCGCTGGGAGCAAAAGGGAGTGTAACTTGAGAATGGAGGCCGCTGACTTTAAGCTGCCCTTCAGACAACCACTTCTTGGTGTAGTTTGGTGTGATCACCAGTAAATCTTTATTAATTTTAATTGGAGCCCCCATTTAAAAGAGCAATTAAAGCGGATTAATCGAGCCCATCCCGTATAATGTCTTCTGTTAATTAGTTTGTCAGCACTGTTTTAATATCGCTTAATGACTTCATATTTCAGGGATGACATTAAAGGGATGCTGAAGGAAAAGAAATGGCCTTATCACAATGCACTGCTTTAATGGGAGATGTCCCCCCGCCAGCGGGCAAGGTCAGGCCCGGGGCCGCTGGGGAGGAAGAGGCTTCAGGGTGCCACCAAGACTGCCACCTCCAGGGATATGCTGCCTCACACACACACACTGGCACACAGCAAGGGTTGTGTATACAGCCTCTTTTATTCACTCGTTGTGGAAAAGCAGAGATGGAGATAATCTAATTCTAGGGTGTTAGTTGAAAAGGAAAACCAAACATTTTGTTGTGAAAGAGGAAGGCAGTTGTAGTATGTTGGTCTTTTTCTTTATCCATTCAAAACTCCTGAAGGTGGCAAGCAAAGCGAGTACTGCAGGGATAAACCAGACCATTAGGAAGCTGCCTCCCAGTCAAGTGATAATAGATCCAACACCAACAGTGACTGATGTTTATGGCTGTGCTTCACAATGTGGACGACACCTGCTTGTGGATGGGAGGGTGCTGTGAAAGAATAATTAACTATGTAGATGTTACCTGGTTTACAGAAAACAAACACAGGGATATAAAATATGATCATTTTAATGCTGCATTTTAAACATTTTCCTTTGTAAAGTGCCAGATGTTTAACAAAAACATCAAGAGTCTGGAAATGCTCCTCTGGCCTCAGTTCCCCTTGTGAAGCCGAGGTTTGATGTACTGTACCACTGCGTTACACGGTGCCTGTACATTACCCCGAAATGCTCCCTTCACAGTGACTCCGAGCCAAAGGTGGCAAGGCAGCAAGAAGTTGATAAAAACCAACAGCACATCTTCCTTATTGCAGCCCTGGCTGGCGCGCATCCCTGCTAATTTGAGTGTGCCCTCGCACCTCCACTCTCCTCAGCAGATTCATAAATCTCATTCCCATTATCCCGCTAATTAGCCGGGATTACAGGAGCATGTAATGCCCCCGCTTCCCAATAGATTGATTGGAGGACGGTCTCTTTGTTTTGAAATCACTTCCTGATTGATGTACAGAGCCCTAGTTTGCAATTGTAATGGCCCAGATGTTAACAATCAAATGCGTTTCCGCTCCAGGAAGTAACAGTCTGTCATGGAAGAGGAGCCAGCCGAGCGTGTAACGACACATCACAGGAGTGTGGGGAAGGAGGGACTGCAGAGGAGGGGATGGAGGGATGAAGAGCGGGGGTAGGTGCTGGAGCCCTGGCTTGAATTGCTGCTGAGAGAGGGCAGAGCGTCCATGCCCATGTTTGCTGCACCTCGGCTCTGAGGTTTGTGGTTTTTGCAATTGCATATATTGTCCTTTGAGCAGTTTCTCTGTGTGTTACCATTAGTTTGTTCATTGATTAGTCTCTTGATTTCATGAACTGCAGATGTATCACTTGTGTTTCTCCAGTTTGATCATTTTGATTTTTTAAATTGACTTTTATTTAGAAGCAATAACCAAAACTCTAAAGGACCATCACTGTTGGAGATGTTATCAGTGCCACTACCCACCCTCCACCCCCCTCTCTGTCAGGCCAAACCACACTGCAAACAGTAGAGGGCACTATTGTCTAACCAAAACCACTTCTTTGCTTTTCCTCATTCCCTTTTTCTTACCCTTCACCAATAAATCACTTTCCCGGATAGTTAATGGATATAGAAGCAGATCATGAGTGAGCTATCTGTGGGGTGATAATTTAAGTGAAGATCCCCACACTGATTGCAGTGAAAGGTTATTTATTTCAACAATAATGCAGGACACAAAGGGGGAATCTGGGCAAGATTACCAGCTAGGGTACGCTAGAGTGCTCATCTCCAATGGAGCAGCGTGTAAATTGGGTTCACTTTCCCCAATGAAAATACAGACTGCAGTTTATTTCAACTTTATGCACATGGAAGGCAGTGCTTCCCTCTCAAGGGTGGCTGGGGACTTAGAGATGGCTGTGCATATGAGGGGAGGGTGGGTTTAGACCTTGAAAAATGCCCTTTTTGTCCCTGAGTCTCTAGAAGGCTGAACTACTGAGGTATGGTCCTCCATCCACCAGCTCCCACTCTCCTCTTAATTAAAATGCATGATGACAATAAGAAAACTGTCTGAAGCATGTTGACCTGAATAACACAGAATAAGCAGAGGCTCCTAAATGCAACTGCAGTGAACTGTACGTGTGAATCTGCCTTACTGTCCTTGTGTGTGTATTTGTCGTGTACACAGCGACGCTGGGCGTTATCGATTGACTGTGTTGGTGGAAAAACCGCACGGGCACAAAAGCCAGCTCGGCACAGATACTCCAGTTCTCCCCTCATGCAGAAAAATGCATGATTAAGGCCCAACTGACATGTCTAAAAAGTCCTGGAGAGAGAAGAGAAAATAGCTCCATATGCTGCCCCATGTGGTCGCGGCATCCACAAAGTATGGCACCGCTCACTGTGTGGTTCTGCATCACTTCCAATGGCCTCTAATCACTGGGGTCTTTAAACAATGCCAGTGGTAAACACAGTACAAAACCCTAAAAGCTGCGCAGAGTAATGTGTGGCGCACTTGGGTATACAATATATACTTTTACATGTCTGTCATGCTCCGGGCTTTCAACTATGTTGTCAGCCAAGATATGCATCAGACATGGATCCAATCCTGTGTGAGATATAACCATTGGGTAAAGGATGGGAGCCCTTGAGCTGCATGATAAGCACTGTCACAGAGACATAACATATGTATCTATGCTATGCTTTGCTTAACGCTCCGGCAGGCTTTGGTCGGCTTTACCTGAGGTGGCAGGTGAACTCCCCTGTTCAGTACCAAAGCCTATGAGGGAGGGAGGGGATCAAAGCAGACTGTCTGAAGCAATGCAGAGAAGGAGAAGGCATGAAAAGCCAAGTGAGGGACGGTAAAGGGACATCTTTTGCACTTCAAGATTTGGACTCTCCAGGGAGGATCTGTATCCCCACATGGGCCTACTGATCATCTGACTCCTTCCTCAGGGTGATGGAAGCTAAGCAGCCCTTTGAATGCAGCCAGATGGGTGGATCACAGGTCATATCGTCCCAGACAACTGACTGGGGACATTTGGGTGGCTGGTCCCAGAGGGACATCATGGGACAAGAGGGAACCTGCCTGAGACTGGCAGCTGCAGCACTCCCTCCTGGCCTAACACACCCGAGGGTGTACCTGCTGCTCAGCTTGTGCCCCAGTGGCATGTGACAAATGGTGACATGCTTCTGCTCCCCTGCTTTGTTAGATTGGTGGCCCTGATTGAAAGCAAAGCAGCAGGCATCTCTCAGATCCATATGTCTGCAGAGAAACGGAGAGAGGAAGAGGGGGCAGACTCATCTGCAGCTTTCCTGGATGCTCAGACAAATGAAAATAAAGTGATATCATTCCAGTGCATAAACGTATGCAATTTTCTGCAATAATGGGGTGGTGGAGATGAGCATATGCACTGCCATCTTTTTATTTACATATGGATGAGTCCATTTTTGTTTTTATGCACACCACTCTCTTCATTAAAATGTGCAGCTCAAGTCATTCAAAGAAGGATCATATTTCATAGACGAACGAGGAGAGTTCCAAAGGATTTTGAAGAAATAAAACAAGAAAGAAGACAACTGAGCCAGGCCTTCCACTGAAGTTCCAGCAGCCTTTATTAAAAGTGCAGCATGATTGATAACCTGTCAGTCATCGGAATAATCACGACCAATCCCGTCTCTCACAGCCAGCTCTGCTTCCCGCCCTCATCCTTTATGCCCCTATCACCCCCAACACATCCACTTGCCATTGAAAACCTGTAATTGAATGAGTTTTTGTCATTATTGTGATTAATCATATTAATTTGAACTAATTAAGAGATGGTTCGAAGTTATGACAATTAGATTAATGAAATTAGTTTTAACTTTTTTTCACCCAACCTAATAAAAAAGGGAAAATCAGACCAGGACTGTTATGAAACAGTTGGCAATCTGGATTTTGGGACTAATTGAATGTCTGATTTTATTAATGATGAAATTTATAAAAGTCCTTGAGGGGAAAATTAACGCAGATTCAGCTGCTAAGAGTGGAAAATTAATTAAAATTCCTGGAGATATTCCTGTCATTAAAGCCACAGGCCCTGTTAACCCTGGTCCTACTGTGAATAGCTAGTATGTACACACAGGGACTCTCCACAATGACTGCAAGGAGATATATGGGTTTTTTGGGATGACAAATAAGCTTTAAAAATCCCCTACTTAACTGGGGTTATTCAGGTTTTAGAGCTGGAAGTCTTTGTATTTGTTCAGGTTTTCCTCCTCACATGAGGTCTTTACATTCAGTCTTGAACAAAAGCAGATTATCATTCAAGACTTTTATGATCATTTTTAGAGGTTTGCTTGGACAGAGCGAGTCACTACATCCCAATTATTAAATGATACCAGTCTCTACTTTGTACAAAATAAAAAATAATAATAAAATCATGTCTAAAACTAAAGTAACCTCGTCTTTTAATTTGTATCTTTAAAATCAAGGGACACTGTGGACATAAGCAGCTCAGGTTTCAATCCATCTTTGGTTGTATACTTTTTTCTTTGTCTATTTTTAGTCACACCAGTCATTGGTCCACCGCTCTGCTTTGAAATACTTATCAAACTAGAAAAGCACTCTGAGAGCGCAGACCTCCGCCAAGCACTGTTAAGGCCAATTGATACTTTCCGCGTCCGCATGTCCGCGTTGGTGCACGAGGGTCTGCGTCACGTAAATGTCATAGAAAAACGTCAGGAAGCGCTCGAGCGGACAGGCGTGGAGACGTCCACGTACAGCTCCAAAAATGTGAGTGCGTCACCTGGGCGTGGAGGGCGCGAGCAACTGCACTGCGCTTGCGCTAGCATATCAAGATGGACACCGTCGAGGAGAGACTTTGCGAGAAGAATCCTTAAAAAAAATCCTGGATCCAGACGGTGTTGCGGATCACCCCCAAAATGAAATCAGTTCTTCCTTTTCCCACTTCCAACATATCCTGAAAATTTCATCAAAATCCGTCCATAAGTTTTTGAGTTATCTTGAACACAGACAAACAGACAGACAGACAGACAGATAAACGCCGGCAAAAACATAACCTCCTTGGCGGAGGTAATAACAATCACCCACATGCCTCTAATTCCTAATCAGATGAACAAATCATTTAGTTAATTTACCTGATACAAGCAGAGTTGATGAGAAATCTTTGGTGCATCTGAAGAGTTCACATCTGTTATTTTAAGAGAAAGAGAGAAATGTAGAGGATGTTGCTGCATGAGGCTCTCACAGTGAACACATGCTTGCATACACCTGTACATACCTGGACCTGGACCAAGGATCTGAGCATTTTACTCCACCAAACCTTCAAAATGATTTGGTTCCAGGAAGACAGGGACATGCTATTATGCTGTATTTGTTGTTGAAAGCAGCTGTTTTTCCACATGTAGAAAAACTATGCAATACATTTTGTTAACTACACAGTTAAATCTGATCTCTTGCATTTGTAGTTGATATCTAAATGTTGATTTTTACCTCTTGGTTCACAGGAATGTTTGTTCCCCTCATGGCTTGCAGGAGACAGCAGAGCTCACTGTGTAAGTGCAACATCTACTCAGAGAAATATCTGCAGTGGCTCAGCTACAAGCACAGAAGCATGTAGAAGATTTCACATAATATCTGGCGTTGGGCTCCATGTCTAATACGGTTTTTGAAGGGAGGCTATTATTATCACTTGTGCATACTTTGCACGGGATGATGATGTCAGAGCCAAGATGATAATCATAAACACTATACATATTCTGCATGCACATAATAATCTGCTCCATGTGATTAAGCCTCGAAGCTGGCTCAGGATGATGACTGCAGTCGGCTGCCTCTCTCCCAGGACAAACAGTATATCCGAGTGCACCCTTTAGGCTGGGCCATGTTTGTGAGCTGTCAGTGCTCTGCCCGGTCTTCTGATTTGCCGTCCCTGCTGCTGCTTCGCTGTTCTTGTGAAAACTCTATCAGTCACTTGATCTGCTGCAAAGTGCCCCACTTCAACTCCAGCATCTACCTGTGTGATCTGAGTACAAAAGGCAAGAGACGCACCTGACACAAACTGGCTGTACAGAACAAGTACAGTTGTTTCATTTTCAGCTGCTGGAGTGTCCTCTTTTGAGCTCTGGTGTATCAGTCTCAAAGCTTGTTCTGTTTTATTTTGGCATCCTCTTTCATCCTACTGCCTGCTGGGAAAAAAAAAACCAAAAACGTATGTCAATTTGTATTTAAAAAGGGTTTGAGAGGGAATTTGAAACCCTGCCTGCTCTCTTACCTCTGCTCACCTGAATATTAAGACTCTCACATTAAAGAGCATCTTATTTCCACCTTAGAAACATCGCTAAGGTGCCACCATTCGTAATCAGAGCTCAGAAAGACACACAAAAAGATTCATGCCGTTATTTCAAGCAGATGTGATTACAGTAATTTACTGACTTTTTACTGACCTCCTGATTAAATACACAAAAACAAAACAAGGACAGACTTCAACTGCTATGTGATTATTAACTACAACCAGGAGGAGGGAGCATCAGTGCAGTTGTACCTGCTCTGCAATGACTCCCTGTAACATAGAGATGATTTTAAGGTCCTTCTCCTTGTCTGCAAGGACCCAGGGGCGCTGCCAGGAATTCTGGGCCCCATGAAAAAAAAATCACATTGGGCCCCTCCAAGGAAGATGTTACCACATCTCTAGGACCTAACTGACCCATTAAAACCTTTACCTACACTGATGAAATGTTGGTTAAAAAGGAGTGAAATGTAAGCTAACACTAGTCTGTGGCTAGCTTATTTCACTATGGGCATTAAGTTAACAGGTTAATTCCACTCACAGACTGTAGGCTAATGGCGCATTTACACTGGTACTTACTCGCTTCACTTCGCCTCGGATCGCTCCAGATCGGCCCCCCTCGGTAGCATTTACATTGCTGAGGATAGTCCTTCCTCCGTGTAGGTGACCGTCATTCGTGGCGTCATCTTTTATGCGATTCTTTCGTTTCTGACTGCGTCGTCCAGCTCACGCTGAATTTTCTCATCGGCGACTAATGACAGAAAGGTTTGCACCTCGTCCTGAGTCCATGGGGCAGGATTTCTAACAGATGCCATTTCTCTTCTTGTTGTTATTTCAAACACGTCTGCACGGTTTGCCGAAGATTTAAAAATGCCCGCGTGTTTGCGGGGACAGATTACGTGCCACCCAATGATGATGCAATGATGCAGTGACGATTCCGACCAATAAGATTTTAGTACCTGCTCCGACCTGACCGGGTACTTTTTTTTTTTAACCGCAGGAGAGGACGTACGAAAAGTTGTACCAGGTACCAAGTTCCAGGTACTTTTTTGCCAGTGGAAATGCGCCATAACCAAAACTGAAGCGAAGCAAGTAGGTACCAGTGTAAATGCGCCATAAGTTACCCACCTTTGTTGGAGAAACACTGACTCACATACTGACACCTTTCTTTTGCCTCTCTTCTCTCTCCAGTCTCTCTTTCCTGTTTTGAAAACCAGATTTTATTTTAGTACTATAGGAAGCACTGTAGCTTTGGCGCAACTACTGACTGCTTGAAGCACCTTTACTGTAAGTGCGCTAAGGCAGGACCAAACCATTTTATGCAGATACAGGGGGGTGGTCGGTCAATATGGACTTTTCCTTTCTGGTCAAGATAGAAAAATTATAGTTACCTATTGGAACTGTCCTAACTTTTCCCCCCTATATGGCACCCCTGTATGGACCTAAATGGTCTCGGATTAAGTTACATTTTTAACTCACTAGATAACTACTTGCCAAGAGGACTACGATGATCTGCTGCTGCTTTCATTGGAGGTTACCAACAACAGCAGAAAGAAAATGAAGGCTGGAGTTTTTTTCAGCTACGCCCCAAAGCTCTGGAGCACACTGCCCGTAGATATCAGGGAAGCACGCTCAATAAATATATTTACAACAAAGCTCAAACATATTTCTATACTTGAGCCTTTGAATAGCTGCTCAGACATTTTTCTTTTATTCTGAAGTTCATATATTTTTATTTTAAATTATGTTTTACTCTATTATTTTACTTTTATTTCATTTTCTTTCTGATTTTCTGTATACTACTGGCCAATAGTGTAGGACTCACTTGCCTTTTCAGTCAGTTTGTGGCGTCATGAAACTGGACCCTCACGTAGACGTCTGTGTTGTAATAGCTGTGCATGACACTATGGTCTGGGAAGATGGGGAATGAACTGGGAAGGGACAGAGAGAAGTCTCTGCCAGTGGGGACAGTAATGGGTAAGAGGAGGTCCAAATGAGTGGGTCTACTAAGTGAGTTTTACTTTTAATTCTTTTAATATTATCATCATTGTAAAGCCCTTTGTGCTGCATTTCATGTATGAAAGGTGCTATACAAATAAATCTTATTATTGTTATTGCGTATGCTGGACATGATTGTTGTATTGTCTGATTTAGGAAGTAAAAAAAGGTTGGAGGCAGTCTGCTGTAATTGTGAGGTTCAGAATGGGGGGTGCCATTAGATTATACAACATTTAGTTTATAGCTTTTAGTCTGCCTGTAGAGATGATAATTGTTACCACCCAATTTACTTTGGAAAGGGAAAGTTGAGACCCTTGACATAAATACCAGCTATATATTCATAACACTTGTCATAATACTTCATAATACCTGTCCCATGAGTGAGTAAAGCAAAAACAAAGAAACAAACCCAAAGATGGAACATTTACAAGACCTACTACTGCATGTACAAAAGAACCACGTCATAAAACACAGTGATACAAAGTATCAGTAAAGATTGTTCAGGAACTACAATATTGTAAAAAATCCTAGACTGGTCATTTTTGTGTAGGACATTTTACGCTTACAACTGTAATCTGATGCAGTTTCTCTTTGTTCTAACTCCGGTCCTCACTCTTAATGTTATTGTTCTCTTTCATATATATTTTTTAATGAAGATGTTTACACATTTTGTGCCTCTTTCCTTCTCTTTGTGGATTTTCTGATGATTTGGTGGCAATTTGGATTGAACCAAATGTAGCCTAACTGCTGCACAGCAGCAGCGAGATGGATGGTGCATTGTGACTGGGAGGGATTGGCTGAGAGTCAGGACGGCTCCAGTGTCTGTGCTGGCACCGCTCTCAGTGCAGGTGTCGTAGTGCGGTGGCAAGAGCCATTTTGTCAGAAACTATCAGATAAGTTTACAGCGAATTTCTCGAGTGGTGATGGAACTGATTGCATATTCATTCCCACTTCATAATAAATATAGCATTAGCATAATATGGTGCAGGTCAGTATCATACAAAACAATCTCACTCAACAATAGAGAAAAATTTGAAGAGCATTTCCATACCTTTTAAGCTGGAGCATTAAGTTATTCAGAGAAAAAAAAATGGCTCCACAAATAACTATGTATTTTCACCATTGCCCTGTATAAAAAAAGTATAATTTGTATGCATTGAAAATGTAATTAACTCATATAATATAAAGATTACATGATGCAGACATTATAATCTATAGGTCTTTATTTATTTTTGCAGATAACATATATTGCAATCATGCTTTTTCATATAACACCATCTAAAGACATTTATTATATTTTTTTACATAGAATATTTTACATTAGGCCCATGAAACAGCTAAAAATATACAAAACAATATTCTCTGACTAGACACTTCTATTACATTATTATTATTATTATTGTCATCATCTTTATTATTACTCTATTCTGTTATTGTCATTATCATTTTTACAGTTGAGAGAGATATGTGCTTTAGTTTCTGAGATAGTATTATTGCAGAAAACAGCAAATAATATCACTTTTTTTTTGTTCAACATTTAGACAGAACGAAAGAAAAATTCAGGTTGTACGGACATTCACAGATACATGTATTACACAGTCCAGTTTACAACATCATTCAAGAGAGAAAACTGCAGTATGGTAACTTTATACAAAATTCACGGAACCCTTTTGTCATTGCACATTTTAATTCACATATCTTTGAAGAAAAAAAAAAACATAAATAAAATTAAAAAAAAACAAAACGGGACTGATTCAACCTGATTCCTGTCGCACGTAGCTGCCACAGAAGCAAATTCTCTTGATCCTTCTTCGTAGTAATACAGTGATATCTGTGGTCAAAGTCAGCATCTACGTTTTTTTATATTGCCGAGCAAACTTGATATGTAACAATAGGTTTGCAGTTACCCTATGAAGGGGGTAGTTTCAGTGGTGTTGGCCTATAATAGCATCTGGCTAGGTCTTGCTGTTTTAACAGTGCTTTTGCCGGCTGTGTCCTCCGACTGAGCCCGTGCTTCTCTCTTTGAGATTAATATTGGAAATCCACACTGGCCACAGAGTACCAACACACTGTGGCTTCTGCTAGCATGACAGCAGTTTATATTCACTGAAGGAAATCACGCTAGCTGAGCAGATATCACACAACAATTTGGATCAGCTTGAATGTGCCATATATAAGTTTTCATACTGGTTTGTTGCTGCTGAAGGTAGCAGGTTGAATTTATGGGGGGGGGCAAGGGGGATGGCAGAAATTTAACAATAGTGTCTTTTTTTTTTTTTTTTAAATACAGCATTTATTGTTTCAGTGTTTTGTGGTAGTATCTGAGAGAATTTGGTCACGTTCCACCTTTGTTCCTGAGGAGTGGGTTACTAAATAGATATACAAGTAAACGATTCCAGCCAGAATAATGGTCGCTATCATAGAAATCCATCTTACAGTCTCCAGCGCCGCCACTGCAGCTTATTCACTCTCACAGTTTAAAATATAAATCTGAATTAGCATTGGCTTATTGCATCACAACACCTTCCTTCCACCTAACTGGTTGTCAGTCAAAGAAAAATCTACATTTTCCAAATATTCGCTCTCAAGCTGAAATATAATATGCACAGTGCAAATATGGGATTTCTGTAACGGCTTCACCTTTATTATTAGAGGTGGTAGTTTACAGTTTTATATTGTGCTTGTAGGCGGATGCGGTCTTTACTACCCCTTTGTGTTATACTGAGTCAAAAGGGGACGCTTGATTTAATTCCTGTAGAGTCAGCAGGTCAAATGTTTGCACCAATTTTTCAAACTAGAGCATGATTTTGGTCCTTCTCACTCTCACATATAGAAAATAACCTAAAAACGATTCTACAAAAAAGATTCAGACAACATACAAAGTTATTGTTCTTTAGAAAACAAAGAAACAATTATAACAGTCTCTTGCTATTTATCCTAAGTTATTTTTGCTGTTGTCACAGGTTTCAATCATGCCAAAAAGAAGTTGAACGCTCAAATTCAAAATACCATACTGTGCTTGTGCTTCTCAAATGTAGCCCCAGACAAGGGTGGTAAACATTTCAGGTGAAGTGCAGGATTCTGCAAGGGAGTGATAGTCTGACTAAATTATGTTTTACACATAAAAGTAGATTTGGCCTTACCTGTTGCACATTCCCATATTGTCTTTTCCATAAATTGTTATCAATTTTCATTTTACAAACTTTCAAATTGCATTTGTTCATCTACTACACTTCATTCATTTTAATGTATTCATTTTGTGTACAAGCAAAATAATTTTTACCAATATTTTTCTTTGTACAGTAAGGTTGAAGTTTAGTAGATTAATTAATATCTTCAAAGCACAATACTATTGAATCAACGCGGGCCTCCAGATTTAAATTATATATATTCAATATACAGTAATTTCCTAAGTCACATTTCCTTTTCTAAAAAGACTAACTTTTTTGCATAATGAAATTCATAATATCACAACAACTTTGCTGGGTAATTTATTTTTCTTCATAAGTTTTTATAACTCTGTATTATACAAATAAACAAACAGAAAAACCCCTAAAAATAACTGTGTAATCAGGTTGGTTTCACGTGTCCCCAGGAGGTAGGTGAATAAAAGCAGACATAGAAGTCTAGTGGTTGTTCCCAACCTTGATTACGTTTCTTCTGTAGTGGAGCGCCGGTCTGGCCGTAGAGACAGAGACAGGCAGAACTTTTTTTTTAGATGTATGCTTCCTCGTTGGCAGGGTTCTGGTTCTGGTTTTCTGTCTGCTGGTCTGGGCCATTTTCCTGAGCCTTCACCAGTGCCAAAGGCTTGATCATCATCCGCAGACGCTGAGGAGAAGATCAGTAACACAGCTGATGGTGGTGTCAAATTTACACCAAAGAAACTGTCATGTACGATCAGTGAGGACTGAACAGCTGGATAGTTTGAAGTCTAGAAGTTGTAGCAGAGCGCACCAGCGACACAGCTGCGAGCTTGATGAATGCATAGCCTCAGGCTCTGAGTGTACACATTGTTCTAACAGACACAATCAGTGGAGATGTGAAATGAGCCAATATGTATTTTCATGATTAAGAAAATAAAACATTGCACTGGTGCGAACAAATCTTGCATGGACCAATCTCACTAAGACCACAGAAGAAAAACTTTAAAAACTTGGTGAATTTTTAAAAACGTTCCCGACTATGGATGGTGTCGGACCCGGACTCTGCATTTTTATGGAGTGTAGTGAAACTAATCGTCCGCCTGGGTGCAGAGCACTAATCAGCTGGTTGATTGCTACAATTAGACAATCAGCCATCAGCTGGTGCTGCAGGATCTGACACCTGCACATCGCCTCTGATAGCCTCTGTTGCACTGCCTGCAATTATGGCCCATTTATTCTGTCAGCAGCGGCTATAAAGCTATATCTGTCACCAGGGACTGTATAGATGTAAGCTCATTATTCAGCGCACTGTGGATGACTGCAAATCAAAAAGCTCTTAATGTAAATGGTACGCCGGAAAAGGTATTATCTGCCATTGATTAGGATCATCAGGTCAATAAAGATGCAGTTCAACATTGTGCTGCGTATAAATGCATGTAATTTACTGAGTGGCTGTTAAAGCAAAAAGCCATCAAAAAATGTTTAACAGAACTAATTAAAAATTCTGCTTTACTAATCCTTTTATCACTGTTCTACTCTTCATGGCAATTTATTATGTCTTTACCCAGCATGCCTGCGTGGTTGCTCATTACAAAACCATTGAATCACGCAGTGCCACAGTACACTTTTAATGCACAGAGCAAAATCACAAAGCTAATCTCCACGTTTTCACACCCAGTGGGGAGTCTGGCTTGGCTGCTCAATCACATATTTGATTACAAATTATATTCTCAGGAGCTACTTTCATTTACAAACATGTGCTAAGTGAAGATGATATAGCTCCTGGGTATTCCTGTAAACCAGACTCCATTTGTGCTGACCTTATGTTCAAAGAGGTTAAAACTAATCTTTTCTGTAAAATCCTCAGGGGGGTTTTTGTACATTGTATTTAGATTGCATTGTCCCAAAACAATATTGGCACCCTGAAAACCTACATTAAATATATCTCCCATATACTAAGTAATAGGGGAGGAAAAGCCTTCTGCAAAATGCTGATTAAAATTCAAACCAGCTAATAGATGTGTGAAAGTGCTCGGGGGGGCAGGGGGGGCAGTGCTGCATATGTTATGGAAAATCTGTGGCTACTACATACAAATAAAAAACTTAAATCATTTCCTTTATGCGTCTCTTAGCAGTGGCTTTCTGTAGGAGGTTGGTAAATAGTTTTCTGAGCAAATATTTATTCTAAGAAAGAGGCCTCAAGCCTTATATAATATCTGGGATGACATGATCTTACCTCTTTGTATGTGCCTTTGAGTGTGAGGAACATGTAGCCCATGTAGCCAGGGATGAGGATCATGGAGGAGAGGGCCATTAACCAGCCAACCCCCTGACCCCATTTTGGGAACACGTAGTCGCCCATAGTGAGAGGAACCATCTGCACCGCGCTGAACAAAAACACGCCCTGGATACAAGAGGGACAAGAGAGTAGACTTTTCAACTGAGATGCACAGTCTTCAAAGTCAAACTATATCATCTTTACAACTGCTAAATGATGCTTCTCGAATGACGTGCTTGCGTTGCTAATGCTTCGTATTGAGCCCTCACAGTTAATGAAGCCAAGCATTAAATCAAGTGTCGTGAAGGAAATTAGACTGTTACACAACCATCACCCAGAAAAGACCAAAAAGTGCATTGAATCGTTTTGCTTGCAAGGACTATAACAGTTGTTCCTGATTTATATAGTCTTTTCACCGGGGGACCCATAAGCCTAAATATAGATGTTGAAGGAGTATTATTATGGTAGATTGTTGTTTGTAGCACATATGTTACCCACTGATAACACTTACAGCCACAATGAGTGGAGTGAAAACGACCCAGCAAGCTTTCCACCACAGACAAGGCCTGTAGCCAATCATTTCCTCGATGTTGTCATAGAATTTGCCGACACCTGGAACCAAAAAATAATGAATATTATAGTTTCAGTCTATAATTCATAATCTATGTGATTCTCATCTGACATGTCGATGTGAGAGCTTGAGATTTCAGCTCCCGGCAAGATGGCAGCAAAATACAGAAGTGTGTATTCTTAGACATGTTAAAATGCAGTGAATATCCTGAGGAATGTTACGAAGAGGTAAGTGTAGCTCACCATAGAACCAGGAAATTGAGATGCACTCAAAAAAGACCAGGAAGAGCAGCGACATCCCACTGGCTGAGTAGTAGTCAAAGAGCTTAAACACATACAGTCCACCCTGCAAAGGAAGTGGAAACAAATATTAAAAAAAATAAAGATGAGACAGATGAAGGCAAAGGGAGAAATCATAGAGGGCGCAGTTATACGGATGTGCAGGACACTAAACTGCTCGAGTGGAATGACATGAAGAGCGAGGGCACCAGTGGCGGTGGCTGGTGCAAGTTAGTGACATCTCATTGGTGTGGACAGAATTGGTGGCTCCCTTGTGTAAACTGTGTTGATAGGACTGGACCAGCGTAGGTCCATCTACTTGAGACGCTGCCAGTCTCCAGTCTCTTGCGCCTATCAAGTTATTCTGCAGAGCAGCTCGAGTCGGACCTGTTGCAGTACGTCCATTCCTGCTCTGCGGAGCTCGGATACTTTACTCTGCCTGCAACAGCAATTAGGGTAACTGCCTTGTTCCAGTAGGGCTGTGAATGTAACATGACGGGAATGAAGTGTGGCAGGATCACAAGTACAAATGAGGGGTCTTCAAGCCTCAAAGTTAAACAGGATCGTGGCCTGAAGTGATGTTGCCAAGTAGAAAGACACAGAAGCATCTTTAGCTACTTTGTGCAAACTTTTCTTCTTCACTTTTCTGTTAGTCTTACTTTGTATTCGTCATGAGTCTGATGTTTTTTGTTGTTTTCTTTGTTTGGGTTTAGTTTTGTCTTTGATGTGCCCTGATGACCTCTGACAGGGAGTGTTTGATCTCCAGGAGTATTATACCTGATGAACAAAGTATTCAGTTTTGGACAAAATCTGAAAAAATCCCAATCTGTTATAATAGCAGATGTTTCCATCTCCCGTAACACAATCCAAGCTATGAAAAATATGGATTTTTAGAGCCAAAAAACCTCAACAAAATCATGGTTGGAACAGTAGTAAATTTGTGAGGAAATGGTGTTAAAGGACAATGAATACTTTAACTTTTAAATGTCTTGTTTGACATTAACCCCTTAAGCCTTGAGCTCTTATTTTGATATTCCAGCAATAAAAAATACCAGAGACAAGACTCAGTGTCCCCCAATCGGGGGAACTTGGGGTTTAAAAGGTTAAAAGTTAAAGTCTTTGTTCAATGTTGTTGAAATACACATGGTACCTGAGAGAAATGGCTGAATTCACTGTATGCAGTCTATATTGCCCCATAAATGAAAGTTTGCAGATAAATGTTTGTAAAGAGCACTTGATTGATGCAGTTATTATGATTATTTACAGAATCCTTAAGATTAGTTGTTACATAGCATCACAGATTAACTCTGTTTAGCCAGAGTGGGATTAATACTCTGTGACTATGCCCAACACATTTCAAGAAAATACAGCCAGATAAGAGATAAGATGTCCTGAACTAAAGGACTTTTCTTATTTCTCAATGATGCATTTAAATGAGGTGCCAGTGGTAAACACTGTTTAATGTGTTTTAAAGTAATTTTATATGTAAGGGAACCATGAATAACCACACTACGCTGCATCGCTCTCTGGCCAGTAGGTGTTGAGACAAATGGGAGGACAAACCAACTGATAACACTGTAATTGTTTGGTTCAGTGGCTAGAGGGAAAATAAGCTAATTTGTGGCTCTAAATCATGCTGTTCCATGTTTGCCAACTTACACAATGATGCTAAATGGCCTGAACCTGTTTGGCAAGGAACCAGAGTCTCAGGAGTATAAACCCCATGACCTTTTCACTTAGATGTTCTTTGGATTTCACATGAAGGGCCACTTGGCAAGCTGAGTTAACAATCTTGCAGGTTACTGGGTCAGCAGCTGAAATCAAACCACTGCTGTCCTGTGGGAAAAGAAGTCTGGAGAAAATTGTTTTTATCCTGTGAGAAAGTCGGCAAGAGGATGCAGACACGAGATCGGCCTGAAACTCAGGATGCTGCTAATGTTTCTGAAATAACCACCAGGTACAGACGGTGCATCATCATATTTACCTGTGTGATGTTGGACAGGCCGATGACATAAGAAATGAGGCAGACGACTGCGATGAAGATCTCTCTGCGTTTTCGGAGGACCAGAGGGAATTCATCAACCAGTGCAGTGATGAAGCCTTCAACGGTGCAGAACTGGAGAGATTGCAGAGTCATGTCGAAACTACGTAACACACTGCTGTCACGATAAAATCATGGCTAAGGTTTAGGACGTGGGCGAAAGAGTAACGGCAAGGCATTACAGTTAAAGTGATGTCCTGACACATTATGAAGGTCTGAGATCGGGGTTTAGATGTAGAAATAGTTAAAGCTTAGAAATCAGTGTAGGGTGTACTGTTATGGTCCAAAAACCTTGTCGTCTTTACCTGGCTGTCGATTCCTAACATCAGCAGCATGGAGAAGAAAAGTATGGCCCAAAGTGGAGAAATGGGCAGCTGGGTGACAGCCTCGGGATACGCCAAAAACGCCAGGCCAGGTCCTGATAAACGACAAATATTGCGATTTATAATATATGCTAGTGAATTAAAAGTCACATTCATTTCAAATGTGTTGTTCACCATTTTTCCATTATATACCCAGCTATTATAACTACGGGATAAAACCTACAAATCATTTAAATCCAAAGTGTCCTTGAGAGAAAAAGTACACTGAATGTCAAAATAGAGGATTTGCAAAGGACATCAAGTTTTGCAGAATGACAGAGCAGTTTTCCTCTTTTAATAAACCCAGAAATCTGTACACATAGTGCCAAAGAAAAGCCGCCCCTCCCTCATCTTGTGACTGGAAGAAAAATACATTAAGCAGCTTCAATCCTAATTTTTTGCACAGTTTTTGTCGCAGTCGTGTCACTTGCCTCTGCCTATTGTCACTATCGAGTTTCCAGATTGATTGCAATTACCTGAGGCTGCCACATCAGCGATGGGTCTCTTTGTTACATTGGCCATGAATCCCACGATGGAGAAGATGACAAAGCCGGCAAACATACTGGTGAAGGAGTTGATGCAGCAGACAATGACAGAATCTCTGTAGGGGAGAGACAAAGCACAAGGCAGCCATTGTCACGCCTGTATCAATTCCTTATCAACTCGTCACACATTGTGGAGAGGCGTGGGGGGAAGGGAAGGAGAAAGGTGGAAAGCCATTTTGCATCCTGCAGCAGCGCAGCAGCTGAATACATTCATATTGACCTGTTCTTTTAAAATGGCAGAGATGTAGCAATTTTACAATAGTTACAATCACAGACGCACGTAATTGGGCTGGTGACCGGTGTTTGTCGTACAGTGGCTGAAGCACTCCAAATGTTTGTACTTATGAGCGTAAAGCTAAAATAATGAATCAGGAGAGACAAGTGGAAGCTGGAATAGTCCCAAAATAGAAAACACAGCCGACACTATGTTGTCACAAAAACCAAAAATATTCCAAGGAAGAGACATCTGCACAGCCTCTTTAAAGAAAAAACAAACAAACAGATAATTAATCGGTGGACGCCGGTAAAATTTCTTCTGATCAGGTATTTAATTCATGTAGTGAATGAACCTGAAATCCAACATCTTTGAATCACCTACCTGTACACGTTGTTATTGAAGGGATTGTAGCTGCCGAGAGCAATCAGAGAGCCTAATCCTAGCCCGTAGGAGAAGAAGATCTGAGTGGCAGCATCGAGCCACACCTGAGACACACAAAAGATGTTTACGTAACCAGGTGTAAACATGTAGCTGGTGTAAGTTTGTTGCTAAATTGGGATATTTGGTTTTTAAAAGGATTCATTTTCACTGGACTGAAATGTGTGCATATGTATTAGCTAAGTGCTTGGTGCTACCGATACACTCTGCTCCTATTGTATTTAATATTGATAAAATCTCATCTCTCCAGTCTTTTTGAGACTAAATATAACAATGCCTTAAGATCAATATTGCTGCTCAAAGGGAAACATTTGCAAACTACACAGGGTAATCTTTTTGTGCCTGTGAGCTAAGTAACATCCTTTCTACTACTTGGTGTTGGTGCAGTTAACAGGGATTGTTATTGACACCATCTGTGGGTTTTAATGTTAATGCTGAGCACTGACTGGGGATTTATCAGGATAAGCTTGTTCACTGTACACATTTTAGTGACTAATTACACCTACATGCAGGTACAGTTGGAGACCTTTGCAATGATATTACTACATCCAGTAAAGAGCTTGTGCAACTTTTCCCCCAAAAAGCCAAAACGCATCGTGCCTGGGGTTTAGCCTATCCCCTGCGATCACTTCTATTTTGAAACAGCTTTATGTGTTTTCCTGAACAGAGACAACTGGGAACAACCGAGAGCGAGAGAGGACATACCTCAGACTGCTTGAGTTTCTCAAAGTCTGGTGTGATGTAGAAGAGGATCCCATCAAAGGCACCAGGCAGAGAGACGCCACGACAAAACAGGATGAACAGCATGAAGTAAGGGTATGTGGCTGAGAAGTACACCACCTGTGGAGCACAAGGTTAATGTTAAAAATGTTGTAGCTACCTAGTCCATAGCCAATCAGTAGTGAGAATATTTGCACTTGCAATATTGGCCCTGCAAGGCTGTAAAAAAAACTCAGCTCATCAACGTACTGTGTTGCTGTGGCACCATCCCCACAGCACAGCACAGTGCCCTAGTCAGCCATTCTCCAGAGGCAAGATGACCCCAGAATGACTGGGTTCTGCACACTCCCAGTGTACTATTTCCCTCCTTATCTGAACTAATTTTGCCCTGTGCTATCAAAGTCAACACTATTCATATCATTCATGAAATCGTCAAACTCCTTGTGCCATATGGAAAGTAAACAGAGATGGATATGAAATGCAAATGAAAGCTGAGTAGCTCCGTGGGCAGAGGATGCTTTACTGTAAAGCAGGTTAATTTAAGCAGTTTCCCATTGTGGAAAATGTAGCTACTCTTAGAACACAAGATGCTTTGGATTAAAGGAAATTGTATGAAAAATATCGCAGAGACGTGATTTTCAAGTATTTTACGAGAGTGAAACTTATTACACTGTGATATTAAATTAAAGTCAAATGGAAAAATAACAGGTTACGTGATGTTATGTAATCACAGATCACTTAATTTGAACAGTAATCCAATGGTTCAGTTCGTCTTTTTAATTGAGTCAGTTTGATGACCTTCAGCAGTGAATCTTAAGTCTACAGTTCACAGCAGACTTTGTTTTTCCAGTGTGTTTAGTCCAGGTCTTTGTCCTCTTCTTCTACTTACTTTGCCAGTCCAGCTGACCCCCTTCCAGATACAGAAATAGACGAGCACCCATCCAATGGCGAGTGTAATGGCCAGTGGGACCCTGATCTCCCCAGGCTTCTCCAGACCATCGGTCAGCTGGTGCATGTTACGTCTGCAGGGAAGGAGGAAAGTGGTTTTACTACAACATACAAGGACATCTTTGATCTCATCCATGCAGCACGCATGGAAGCACATACAAATAAGCTCTCACATGTCTGGATATTCACAAAGAGCCACTCCATGGCTTTCTTTTCTCACTCCTAAAGCTTTTCAAAAGCACTACAGTCAATGGAAGTCATGCCTGTATGCAAGTCTACACGTGATTTTTTTCCCCCAAACATCAGTGTTTTTTTTAAAGCTCGTTTCAGGCCATGTATTGCGTGTGCACATTTTTTCCTCTTCTGGTAATGTCCTGGGGAAGATGACTGGTAAAGAATTTGGTGAGCCATTGGATCATCACATGCAAATGGTCATATCAGACTCTGACCCCTGATTTCACCCTTCTCGCACTGTTGGGGAGATGACCTTACTCTGCAGCTACAACCTGTTCACAACATAGCACTATCTGTGTGATCTAAACAGACTCCATCTTACTCCCAAAACTCCACCACAGCGCTGGTGAGGTTTGAGGTGTCTGGGATGCTGTAGTTGGTGTAGCAGCGGTCTGTGTTCCAGGGATTGCCACAAGTCTGCCATGGCAGGTCCTGAAAATCAAAGAACACACACACACAGACACACACACACACACACACACACACACAGACAGCTCTTTTTACTTGCACCACTCTCCCACTGCTGGGTCCCATTCACTCTGGCTGTTGAGCAGCCAAGACCATGATACTCATTCGGGACATTGAGATTTCATGCCTTTCTCAGAAGACTGAATGCCTCATCGCCAAATGCATTTATCAATACCTTGTGTAAGGCGCTAATTATGTGGGAAAGGAAGTAATAAATGTCATACTCTGTTAAGGGCTGTGTAGCCTTATGTAAGAGATGCTGGCAAACAAAACCTGCCTCATGACCAAAGGGTTACTAAGAAAAATACCAATAAAAAGACAAACACTGTGCTTTGTGTCAGAAAAACAAAAAATCTAGACCCCTGATTTTTTTTAAAGGTGCATCCTATTATTGCAGTATTTTTGGGAACAACTTGGATTTTAAAAATCAAATACTCACAGTAGTGAAGGAGTTGTACAGATAGTAAAGAGCCCAGGAAATGATAACAATGTAATAGATATTGAGCCAAAAGGACAGAACGGCAGCAGCCAGACCCACACCTGAAACAACCGGAGAATACAGGCATGGTATTAAATTGTGCTGAAATTAGTGAGAATAATAATATATATGCAAAAAAAAATGTCTGCAAGTGTTGGTCATTCATGGCTCGCTGTTACATAATTTCAAAGAACCCCCATTTCTGACTTTGCCTTTGTCTGTTAACAAAAAAAAATGGTGTAGAGCCTTAACATTAACATAAAAGTATATTTTACCTTTGAACATTGGGGCCAGCTTCCACACTCCAAGACCTCCAATAGAAGTGTACTGACCAAGAGCCGTCTCCAGAAAGAACAGGGGCATGCCAGCAAATATGAGGGTCAAAAAGTAGGGAATCAAGAAGGCCCCTGAATGAGAGGTGAAAAGTAAAGGTGTGTGAATGACGATGAATCATATACTACTGATATTCAACATAATCCAATAAGATATTTGGTAGAAGGAGTATTTGGTTTCAGACTGCGCCCCTCATCTCCGCACAGGTATTCGCTTGTGCGCAATTACGCACGGCTATGATGGGGCGAATACACATAAGACCTACTCAAATTAAAAACCTCCGGGAGCAAACTGTCAGGATTTGATGTGGAGCTCTTTGCATTCCTTTTGCAGTGCAGATAAACTGAAAATTGCCAAGAATTCCTGATTACCTCCTCCGTTTTTTCCACATAAGTAAGGAAATCTCCAGACATTTCCGAGTCCGATTGCGTATCCGACACATGAGAGAAGAAAGTCAAATTTTCCACCCCACGTTTCTCTCTCGGGTATCTCCTTTTTTGTCTTCTGCACTTTCACCACCAAGGTTTTGGGTTTGTCGTTTGGCGTGGTGGTGGTGGTGGTGGTGGGCGCGTCATTCACCGTCTCCGTTAAGACGTGTCCATCCGAGGCTTTGGTACCGTTGGTAGCCATGGTCACGATGCGTGTCGGTTAGTCCTGACCAGTGGAGAGGAGGGGGTTTCAACACCGGTCCAGAAAGACAGCAGCTTATCCGTCCCGTTCTCCCAGTTTCCAGAGAAGCCAAGTGAAGACGAGTGATCGGGGAACTGTGAGTGAGAAGAAGCAGAGGCACCTTAGCAACGATCCAGAGACCCTGAAAACACAAATATGTAAAGAATTAACATTTCACAGAAGAGATAGGAAGACCTGAACTAGATGAGCTACGGTCACTTGTTGTACACATACAAACCTACTTTTTGGATTTCTATATTAGAATTCAACGTTGAAGGAGGGTTGCGTAATTTGGCCTTAATTGATGAGGGGATTAACACTGCTGAAAAAAACTGAAGGTGCAATCATCATTTTTCACTTAAAAAAATAATGTGATGGTTTCTAAAATAATTACTTTAATATATGTGACAAAATTGCTGTTTTAGATGGACAGTGGGTTGGCCTGCGCTGAGTGTTTAACGTAATTAATTAGAAATAAATAAATAAATACATTTACGCAAATGAAATGTATGCATCCTATTTAAATGCATAACATTTCTTCAGGGGTAAAGAGGGGGAAATAAATCTGCCCCTCGATCCGTGAAACCCACGGGATCAAATAAAGACTTTTCATGCAATAAGAATCACTTTTAATTGCCTGGAGTGAATCCATGTTAGCAGAAATTTAGAGCCTGCTCTTGTCCTTGATTCATTATGCTCTAAATTCAATGGCCCACTTCCCACTGCTCCGGTACAAGAGAAGAGCAATTAAACACATTTAGGAGTCAGACGCGATCACCATGTCTAATAAATCACCTGGAGAGGCTGATAACTCACTGGAGTTGGCAAATGCAATAGACGTTTCCACCAAATATCCACAAGATACAGTTTTAATATGTTAATAGTAATTTTTGCATCTCAATTATTTAGGATTACTACAAAGAATTATATGCACTGTTTTTGATGGTGCACATTTTATAGAGGCTCTGCATTTCAAATCTACGTAATTTATTGGTATTTGTAAATCACTTTATAAAATGCAAAATTCACGTCCGTTGTAATATGATGAGCGGATGAAAGACGGAGCGCGCTCTCTGCGCTCCCCATCACCTGGTGCGTAGCTGTGAGGAGCGATTTTAGGCAACACGGTTAGTTGTAGGCTTTAACAAGTCTTTTTATATTTCCAAGATATGCATTTTACATTAAATGTTTATATTTATGCATTTTTATTATTGTTATTCCTGAGGCAACATTTTGCATTTCAGAGACGCAAACCCTCATGACAAATTTTCAAAGAATTAAGTGTGATTTTTTTCCCCCCTTATGAATATCAATCATTTATCTTTTAGATTTTTTTAACATGTGGCTGCAGGAGTGAAAGATCAAATACTTTAAATCACCCCCGTGAGATAAGTCTCCATCGCCATCAAGTGAAGTGCAGTCGCACATCCGTACGCATTGCCAAATTCAGCGCATCTGCAGATGACAAATTCCTCAGTGGTCCTCGCATCTGACGAGTATATCAAATGCAAATCTTTCTCTAATTTGTGTGTAAAAATGCACACTGTACAAAGAAATACTTACAGTAAAATCCGTCACTTTGCCAGATTGTTTCGCCGACGGGAAAATCCTAATTTTAAAAAAGTTACTTCCTTGCACCTGAACTGAGAAAAACCAGGGTGAAAACTTTGCATCCGACGACAGCGAGCCAATATAAGATCCTGAGGGGGGAGAAGGGTGGACAAATGCGTCTTTGAGAGCGAGGTGCTGTCCTTAAAGGAGTGGTGCTGAAAGAGAGGAGGGGAGTGAAGACGGGGAAAGGAGCTGCCGCCGTCTGAGTTGAAGCAAGCAGGGACGTAACATGGAGCGCAGGATCCTCACTCTCATCTACATAGCGTCAATGTCACCTCAAAGTCGACCCTCCCCAACTCCAACATTTCCACCACTGAGATGGCAGCGGGTTTGAGAGAGGAGCATCCTCTTGTCTCAAGGTTTTATATCCTTACTCCTGGAGCTTTTTTTTTTTTTTTTTTTTTTTTTTTTTTTTACATCAGCAACTTCTCTCTCTCTCTCCCTCTTTCTCTCTCTCTCTCACCCTCTGTCTCTCTCTCACCATCTCTCCTTTCCTTTCTGACTCATTCAATGATGCATAATATAGACTTCTATGGGTTACTTAACATTTGTACACAATCCACCGTTTGCCTGAAGTTATCTCTAAAGTTAACTAGATTCAACCAAGTTGCCATTAATACCACATATAGACACTTTTCATTCACAATACTTCCATGCACCCAAATTTTTGTCCAAATAATTTGACTTAAATTGTGCAAAGAGGCCATATTTCAGATATTTAAAAAAAATAGTGTGATATTGCAAATCAAATGCAGCCACTCCTAAGTAGTGGATACAGAGGCAGATGCCAATGGCTGCTGTAGCTGCTGGCGAAACATGATAAGAGGGTCCCAGCCAATAAAAGGAGTCAGGGTGTGTGAGATAAATTGAAAACTGTGCTTATAATCTTCTTAGCCCGCTGTCTTCCAAAATGAAATACCCTTGTGGAACATCCCAAATGAGCAGTCTTAATGCAGACTTTAACTCCTACATCGAGATGAAATATTAGGGTCTCACTGGGAGATTAGTCTCTCTCATGGTTTAACAGTCAAAGTTTGAGTCGTGAAAATGAGTAAGAATTAAACCAATGTCAATTTAAAAAAGACTCCGACATCCGCCTTTGGGAATGACAGATGTGTGATGGATGAAAACTACAGTGGTGATGTTTAACTTTTTCTGCATTTCCAGTTTGTTTCATTGTCTGAATTCTGCCAGGTGACACTAGTGTTTGAATTTGATCCAAAAGTGCCTTGATTTTTATGTCATTTACCACCATACGCTGCATGAAATGCTTTTTATGAATAATGAATATTTGTCTTTTTTATATTTTATTCCTCCTGTTCATTGGCTTCATTTTTTCTGTTTTCCCCATTTGTCACACCTTCCCCCATTTTTTGTCTCATTGCTTTCTTCCATCGCTGCCGCCCCTGTGCTCATCTGTCCAAATCTTTCCCCTCCATCTTTGGATCTTTGTGTCCCTTTCCCCCCGATGCTGGAGGCTGCGCGGTGCTGATACAGTGCTGAGAAGCCACACCACTGAGAGGGAAGAAAAGAAATGCCCAGATGGTGAACCAATGAGGGGTGTGCTAACCCTCTAATGATATGAAACAAAATTTAGCATTTCTAATCCCAACTGGCTGATTGGCCCGAAGGCTGTGGCACCTCTGATGTGCAAAAAGCCTCCTGTTGGCCTGCAGCTCTCACACGGGGGGGATTTCACAATGCTACACTGACAGGAGCTGGTGGTGGTGTGCTTGTGGCCCTGGCCCCACCTGATGGTGAGCTCGTGTGCATTGGACCTTGTAATTACAGAAGGAGGTGGTAGTAATAGAGAGTAGAGTACAGGCAAACACACAGGCAGACAGCTGGCCCTCTGTCAGTTTCACTGCTCAGACATTAGGGACAAAAGCGATGCTGTGAAACTGTAGAGCAGATTACTGCTCATGTGGGGAAAGACAAAACGGTGATGCAGATGATGACAGCGATAATGATGACGGATGGGTTTTATAATTCAAGCATATTTACGGAGCCTTTTAGAAATATGTCGCCTCTCAAGTCCAGTATTTCTATGACATTTTGTACAGTGATCTAGAATGACCACATGTGGATAAAAGTCAGAATAACATTGAAAAATGTCAGCTTGCTTATGTTTGTCACTGTGCAGGTAATATTTATTTTAGGGCTGTCAAAATTAATGCATTAACACAGATTAATCCATCATCATGATTAATCTGATTAATAATGTTATCGCAATTAATCAGCTGCAGCACAGAATGACTCTGAACATCTCTGTCAACGCATTTTGGACAGTTGTGGAGTTACTGTCACACATGCACAAATAGGCAGTTAATCCAGTTGTGACCGGCAGCAGAACCAACCAATAAAAAGGGAAGTTGCTAAAGGTTGACCCTCTCAATAGGAAATCTGAGTACAAAAAAGCACTTTCAGCTTAAAATACCACATTAACACGAAGCATACATTAGTACATACTGGTAGCTCTTTGGCTCATACATCACCCAGCTTGCGACAAACCACCCTCATGCAAAAAGAAACACGATTAATATCGATTAAAATGTAATGATATTTAATCGTGATTAATCAAAATTAATCCACACCAACCCTGTGATTAATCTGATTAAAAATTGTAATCATTTGACAGCACTAGTTATTTAAATCTTAGCTTAGCATGTTAAGATGCCAGAATTTGCTGACTACCACTAAGAACGAGGTAAAGCTGAGGGTGACGGACGTTAACAGTGTCATTACTTCTGCAGGTATTTGGCCAAATTAGAATTTTTGATTTGATGAGCTGTATGAAAGTGAAAAACCACAGATGTTAACCACACAATACAGGAAACATCAAAGGATCATCAAAGTCAGCAGGATTCGTCCTCTGGGGAAATCCTACTCTGCAAAACATCAACAACTATTTGATGAGAATCCATAAAATTTAGTACAGTCTCCAGACCAATTTACCAACATTTCCATAGACAATGTTGCTAAAAATTACAACATATCTAAAAACAAACCTGTAGTGGAAGCAAATGTCCTTGGGGCAGCATTGTTTTTTATTTTTTCTTTACTTGTTTTTACTCTTTGAGGTCTGCTTGGCTTCAAATACTGACGTTTCACAAATCCACAGGACACTACAAACAGGGCCAAAGGAAAAAAAAAAAACAACTTCTGTGTTATCAGCATAATTGCATGACATTACAGCCACACGGTATCATCACAGCCTGTTCTCTCAGTGTGGTTTGCATTAATTATCAGTGCTCTTTCAAAGTTTGTTTCCATGCTTGTCCATCAATGCAAATCTTGTATTTTAGCATCTAAGCTATCTTGTTAAACTAACATTTTTTTTTTTCTTTAAACATAGTTGTATGTTGGCTTTGCACTTGAGAGCTTATGGAAATCAATGTGTGTGTGTTTGTGCATGTTAAAGAGAGATAAAGACTGAGAGGTAAACAGAAAGACAGATTGGCAAACAGACAGACAGACAGAGCAGGAGCCCTATACTGTAGCTTTTCCATGTCTCTTAATCCTAAAAAGCCTCTGTTCTTTTCGGGTGGTGCAAAGAGGGAGGGACTGTTGTCAGGACCAGTTATGTGTAACACTGCAGGCCCATAGAATGTGTTTTGGCTCTTCATTGGTAAGACAGTCAGGTAGGATGCTGCTGGGCCTCTCCAGAAGAGCCTCGGCGCGACGTTTCCGCTTGCACTGAAAAGACGGAGACAAAGCGATGTGTCTGTTGCCGGGTGATTCACAAAAAGAACCCAGGGTGCATTTCTATAAAAGGGAGGGTGGAAACACAGCGGCAAAGTAAAACAAATATTGGCCTCCCTCCCTGCCTCCTTCACTCCTCTCATAGTCAGGGAGGAATGTAGAAGTCGACGAGGGAGCTTATAGAGAAAATGCAAAGCCAAATTGTTTCTGCCAAACCGGTTTAGGCTTCAGTGCGGCAACGTCTTTGAGAGCTGTATCAGTCTTAATAGGAGGGTGAAAACGCCCACTGAATGGAATAACTTCATTTCAATGACTTAAATGTGGCGTTTGTCATCTAATGCCAGGATGACGGATGTTTGGAAACCAAAAAGGCGGCTCCAGGTTGATATATGCCTCTACTCTTGATGGCTGTAGATTCATGCAAGTGAATCAATTATTGTTAAAGACCTGTTACGGTCCAACTATCAGAGAGGTGCCAAGCGAGTAGAGCTGTGTAGAAACATGTGATGAGTGATGTATCACCTGTAAATGGACTGTGACATTGTTTTGACCCCTGTCATGATTTATTACATTTGTGATACAGGTTGAAAAGGCTGCAGCAGATGAATATGCAGCATGTCATTCTCGCTGTATGAGGGACAAAGGTCAATTGAGAAAGAAATGTTTCCAAGGTGCATGACAGAGCGATCATGTCATATTAATTGTTGTATCATTAAATTTGGGAACAATTAGACGAAACACCAGTGGTTTGGCTTCAGCAGAGAATTTCACAAGCTAAGCAGACAAATGATTTCTCTCCTGCTACTGTGCATTGAGGGGTAAAAGGAGACATAGAAAAATGTTGCACATCCTTTTCAGCATTATGTACAAAGCAGATTATGAAGCAGCCTCCTGCTTTTGTAGGAGGCTCCTCAGGTGGGCTTCCAACACAACGTGCTAACACGCTCACAATGACAAGTTAACGTATGATGACGCTTTAGCAGGATACAGGCTGCAGAGACAACACTTTACGCTAATGACAGTTGACCCAATAAAGCCTCTGTTTACTTCCTCCTGCCACGTCTGCTCACTGGTGTTGTAATTTTATGTAAATATACAGAGTCGCCAGTTTATTAGGTACGCATAATGAAAACGCACAAAGTCCCAATGTGTGTTACCACCCTTCGTGTCTTTGTCCTGTGTGTTTTTGTGAATTTCTGTATGCTCCTCCCTCCCTCCTGTTAGTTCCCTGCAGCTCTCAATATTCCAGTTGTTGGATTTTTTATTAATTTTTTGATGTTTTTGCAGTTATTTAATGCACACCCTGCAACTACTATAAGGAAAGTCCACCTCTGACGGCCATGACTAAAGTGCACATCATGACCCTCGATGCAGTTGTTGGCATATTTCAGTTTTAACCAAAGTGGTGAATCTTGTGAGCAACTTAACTATTTGAAAAACCAAGATGTGACTACATTTGTGTCACCAATCTGCTTTTATTTACATACCAAAGAAAGAGCTTCTGAATGAACAAATGGGCCATTAAACACATATTTAAATTACATTTCCACATTTGTTTATTTATCACCACCTCTCACTTGAATCTGGAGGATTTGGATCAGGTTTATGTATGAAATTATCCTGTCTGTGGACTGAGTAGGTGGTAGCCATTTTGCATTTTACAGTAGCTTCCAGTGTGTGAATTTACACATTTAGCCCCAATACAATTTGCTGTTTTGTCTTTAAACATATTATTTATAAACAATCTATGATTATGAAAACTATATTCATCGCGTAAGTGCTAAAAGAAAAGTGGGAGCCCTCCTGTGTTTACAGAAATCTAGTGTTTTATGAATAAAACCAAATGCAGTCTTTTTATTCTACACCCACTTACCACTGATTGTAACTGTATTAATAGATGTTGGCTGTATTATTGCCAATCTAAATGTTGCCATCATCCAGTAACAACCAAGGGGGTCCACATCTAAAGTGCAAACTCAGTACTGCTCAGAGCAACATACTCTACTTCCTGTATGAAGTGTGTGGCAGTCTTTCAGGCAGCATGCTCTGCCTGGATTTTTCCACCAGGCTATGCTGCCACAGTTCAGCTAATGTAGACTCCTAAGCACTGTGCATCCAATAAGATCCAGGCAGTGACAGGAAGCAGAGGATATGATGGTGAAGAGCAATCATTAGTTCATCTTTCACTCAGTCCTTCCTTCAATCTTTAATTTCATGTTTTATAGCTAGATGTCGAATTTTACTTTGAGCCAAAAACTAAATAATGAATTGGTAGTACAAAGAAAACAGGTTACACATTGTGTTGCAAGAATAAATCGGTTTCATGCAGTTTCTCATCCTGAAACATGACCTGAAACAACAGTATCTCAATCATCTGTTTATAGAAATGGACAAAGCAGAAGTGCAAAAAAAGTGCACTCCCCCCTGATGGCCACTAGAGGCTGGCTCCAAAAAACTCTGCAAATTTAATTTTTCCATCGCGAAATAGTCAGCTCCGATGTTATTAGCTTAAGTCAACTCTTCTTATCAGTGATCTGGTGATAGAACAAAAAAAATCAGAATTAAGTATCGTATTTTCCGGACTATTGAGCGCACTTGTCTATACGCCGCACCTGTCTATAAGCTGCTATTGAATTTATTCAAACAGTTTCATGTGGTCCACTCTGACCAGGTCTGATGTGACGACGCTAAATGTATCGGCGGCACGGAGCTTGCTAGCTTGTAAAAAGCTAACGAGCTTCGTGCTGCCAATACATGAGAAACACCGGCGTTTAAGTTCAAAGAAAAAAGTAGCGGCTTATAGTCTGGAAAATACGGTATTCTTCTTTTTACATCTTAGATTTACATCTTACATCCACCTCAGAACAACTGATGCTATAGTCTGAACACTGTTGC
>OOFC01049816.1:171071-186408 GCA_900323345.1 Pseudochromis fuscus
GTGCTATTGAATTTATTCAAACAGTTTCATGTGGTCCACTCTGACCAGGTCTGATGTGACGACGCTAAATGTATCGGCGGCACGGAGCTTGCTAGCTTGTAAAAAGCCAACGAGCTTCGTGCCGCCGTTACGTTAGCCACACCGGTGTTTAAGTTCAAAGCGTTGGAAAAAAGTAGCGGCTTATAGTCCGGAAAATACAGTAAATATTAGGCTTCAAAAAGTGGAATATTTAGGGGCTTGGTTAGTTAGATTGACAGCTCTGGTCTCCAGTGAAACCAGCCCTCAACTCGAGTCTCATACACACTGGTTAGTATCCTCAGGTTCAAGGGTCACACCCGCCCCCTCACTCCTCCCTTCATGTCCAAATATTGTCACTTCTGGCTCAAAACAACCAACATGGCGATGTTCAAATGCCCAACTCCTGGCTTCAAAAGGAGTCCACAAACCAATGGGTGATGTCATGTGTTGCTCATAAACTGTACCATGTGACACGTGTGTGGTCACCTGTATATCTTCCAAAGGTTCTTCCCACAAAGTGCTGCATCAACATTTTTTCAGCTGTATTTGCTGTTTAGGTCTTGACAACCAGCTGTGTTTTATACAGCGGTGACAAGAAGCATTGTAACCAGAACACTGCTGTCGCAGGCTCAGGGGAAGGGGTTTTGTTTTCAAACCACATTTTGCCCCCAAAGGTGGAAAACACAACAATATGACCACACAAACAGATGTATGTACCCACAACATCAGTAATGCAGGTATAAACACAAACACAACACAGATACGTGGGGCTGTTATCTCACTGAAAACCATTTGACCATTTCTCCATATGGTAGTATTACTGCAGTAATACTTGCACGTCTGTGAAATCACAGGTGTACACCTATGCTTGTACTCAGTAAATGAGCACATAATATATCTACAAATGAATATGCAAAAGAATCTGAAAATATCTGAACTGAAAAAAACAAAAGAAATGTGATGCCTGCAGTAAATACAGTAACTTAAAGAGCTAGAAAAACATGTAATTCTTCATTTTATCTCTCAGGTACAATATAATGCTTAATCTGTGTTTTTACTTTTTTTGTAGGGATAGTGATTTGTGAGCTCCTAAGTATTTTCAGTTTGACTCAGAGTAGACAGGGATTTACATTCTCTGACACATGCACAAACCTTTTTTTCTATTTAAAAACTACATGTTTTTGAAAGCACAACACGGATTTGTAAATATTACTAACAAAATATTAACCCAAAAGTCCCACATTACAATCTGCATAATACACATCTACTACACGATTATCTACATAATGCATGATAGTAATCTAAATGTAATTAATTACAATAAAAATTTGACTTAAGAAGGACTTCAACAGAAATGATAGTTTATGTTTGCAGCAATCACAGTTACTAGTTACTAATTACAGTTACTACTAGTTACTTACATAAACAAAATCCGTGTTTGATTCTTTTTATTTTGTTGCATTGTAAACTGAGGAAGTATTAACCTATAAATGGACACATAGATATTTGAGAAAAATAAAATAAATAAAAACATAAAATACTGTATTCTAGTGTATTTGGACTGAAATGGTCCAATTTCATGACTTTTTTTCAACTTATTTTTAATTTTCCCATCTCCATGGATATTTTTTCCCCATTTAATGGAAATAAATAAAACATTTTCCCTTTTTTATGCAATTCATCTGTCAACTTCTAAAACACTTCATAAACAGTTAATTAGCATTAAAGTTCTTTAATGTTTTGTGTACTAAATTTTAAAAAGTGGAATAATGTTTCATATGAATATGAACACATAATCACTTTTATAGTACAGAGTTAGAAAAATATTATTTTCTTAAACTAAATCCAATGACAATATCATGAATAACAATAATTAGTGCATAGCTTTGTTCATCTCTAGGTTGTTTTTGATTTTGATACAAATAATGAGAATATCTTTGAGTGGCTTGAACTCACGTGATCTGAGGACTTGAATGTGATTCAAAGTGCACCTGCATGACGCCCTTTCCATCAACAGTTTGAGAAATGACTCCATCCTCCAGGATACAGAAACCATTTGAGGGTTAAAACCACAAAGGAAATGAGTGATAAACAAAAACACATCACAGTGATAAATATGATTCAGTTCACAAAGCACAGACTCTTCTGCTGGTCATGTTTCTCAGAAATATTTATCACATCTGTTCATTATAAATTCAAATAAATGAGTAAAAAGCATGCAGTATTTCTCTCAGTGAAAGGCAGAATCAGATCAGTTTGTTTGCAAGCACCAGAGAAATTATTGACATAGTATCAGAAATCAAAGCAAAACGCTGAGACGCTGCTGTCCAGAGGGCTGCTAGGTTGTGTTATGGGAATGTCAATATGCTTTGGCCTCTGGTTATACTATAATTTATAGCGGAGGACATTTTTCTTGCTTGTACACCTGTATTAATGTTCCACATCAATCTTCTGTCTCATACAGCTTCAGAGGTGAGCAGAGTGGGGAGCCTTTTGATGCTGGATGACTGAGTTTGATTGGCTTGTAGCTGGTGGAGCTACAGAAATATGACTTATGGCGCAGACGAGCTCGCTGGAGTCAGGAAGTAGTTGGAGCTATAACTGGGATGTTCCGCTCAACTGGTTTGTGTTGAATCTCATGTATTTGTAATAAAGAGCCTTTGCTTTAGAAATGAAAGCACAAACTATCATTGCACTGGTGTTACATCTGGGCACAGAACCAGCTTTAATTTCTCACATAATTAATCAGTGGTGGGAATTTTGTGGCATGTATCTTTGCTATATCACATTGAAACTGAATAGGAGAAAAAAAGTGCCATTTGCTGTGGGCTTTAACTCTGTTCCCCAAACTGTTTTTATGGGTTGCTGCCTCTAGTCAGAGTAATTGAGGCAGACAGAATGTGATCCAGTAGTCAGCACTGATATTTAGACTTAATGGCTTTCAGAGAATCTGCATCTGCTGCCACCTGCACCCTCAACACACGACTGCCTGGTGCTGCTGCCACAGAGGGAGGGAAAGCATGAAGTGAGTGGATTATTGTAGTTGTTGTATGTTTTCCACCCTATGCCGTATTTCTCTCCCGTGCAGGATGGAGGATTACAATAACTTTTATTGTAATTCAAGACAGTTGTCAGAAATATTCACTCAATGGCAACATTTACGTAGATCGAGTTCAGAAAAGGGATTTTGGCCTCGCAATCCAACAACAAAAGAAATCTACAACATTATATGACGCAAACTGAGGCTAAATCTGTTCCATTCATACAACAGTTAAAATGCAAATCCCTGCTCTGATAAATGAAATATGGGCTGATGTGTTGCTAGGCAACAGGGCAGTGGGCTGTTTGCATGGTTGGTCTTGTGCCTTTGACAACATCCGTCTGGACCATTATGAGGGCAAGGGTCTTATGCAAGGGTCACATAATAAGCAAGGTGGGGATAAAACTGTGAGCTGGGGGGAGTTGAGGGAGTATCAATTTAATCATTAACTAGCATTTAATAATGACTGCAGAGGGAAGAAATGACACGAGGGCGAAGTGGAGCCACAGGTACACTTGGCTTTCTGAAGTGAAGTCTCAAATACGGCAGCAGCTGCAGTATCTACACTGACTGAAATGGCTGAGATCAGGGATAACATTGGCTACTAGATAATGGGAAACAATCCTCAATCCTGATGTTTGGACTGAGGAGCAGAACTGAGATAAAGTCTGCATTTTGAAGCAGAGCAGTAAGCCGAGCAGCCACCATGCAGGAGTGCTAATATGAAGGATTGGGCTGAAACAGAGGACCAAAGGCTACAGCGGGTCTCTCCAGCTGCCGTGCTCCTCCAGCTCCTGTGGGCTGCTGCTGGAGCAGCCTCATTAAGTTTGATAGAATCCCTATTATGGGTCCTCAGCAGAGGTTCCAAGGGGTTAATGTAAATTTGGTTTGCTCCATCAAATGCTTTATGTTGTTGTGCAGCTTAAAGCCTGTAGGCTTTCATGGTTGCATGATTGCTTAAACCAGCATTGTATGCAATTCACACACTCTGACAGTTATTCAGGAAAGCTGATAAAAAGTTAACAATGTTTTGAATTTAGTTTTAAAAGCAAGAATATTTTGAGAGTGTATTTGGATACTTCAGAAAAAACATACAGTTCTGCACACTTAATATATCTATGAATTATTCTATTTTATTTTTGCAGTTTGATCCACTACGCCCCCTATAGTCAGTGTTTACCAGCAGTAGTTAGTATCATTTTATATAACACATTATACAGTAATTACAGTAGTGCTGATTAATGCTTTGTCAACAACTATAATTCCTTCTGTGGGTTTCCATAAATAAAAATAATAAAGAGAAAATAAATTGTAATATTGTAAAATGCTGTTGTAATAATGTAGAATATGTCATCATATAATCATTGACATATACTTTAAAGTACATTACATATAAAATATCTTATATTTGCTTGTAATAACATTGTTTTTTATTATATATTATGAACAAATTATTTATATGCTGCTAAAAATGTGAGAGAGACGGGGAATTCAGACAAGTGATATACTTAAGTGAGGTTTTCTAAATTTAAAAATACGCTTTGTATTTCTATGTTTTGTCATTTTAGCAGAGCAGATATACACATAAATATAGTTACTGCAGATAATTTAGAGTACAGTAAAATAGTTTATACATTCAAAGGAAATATTTCCTCATTTTTAACATTTTTACTCAGCATTCTTTTGAGGAGGAAGGTACAACACCTGCCAATAGAAACTAAAATGTTTTTATACATTACAGCACAACTTCTTATCTTCAAATGGACATTTAGACACATTAGTAATAGTGTAATCTTTACATGTGAAAAAGAAATGTGCCAAACATCAGTGACCTGCCTGCAGGGTCATTGTTGATAAAGACATTTTTCTGTGGATTATTAGAAAATGTTCACCCACCAACATTTACTCCTGTCAAAATGATGTCCTGTGAAACCAGTTTATACAAAAAAACAACAAACGAGTAAAAAGTTCTTTAACCTTCTCCATGCGTTCCTGTGCAGTGCCCTAATCCTCTTTCATCCTGGCCTTGTTAGCTTAGATGGACCAGGGGTTTGCAACTCAGATGTCTGCTTTAGGTTAGTTCAAGATAATTGGGTATGTAATGATCCAATCACACACCTTCCACACCCCACTTCCTCCTCCAGGGAGAGCTCACAGCTTCTTTTCCTGCAGCACTGCTCCATTAAGCATGTTAAAAGGTGATGCATGTGTTAAGGTCACATTGAGTTTAAACATTTTGCTGTGATACGTTATGCAAATTGCTGCTGCTTGCTGAATATAATCAGGTACGGATCACGTAACAATCACATGTACCTGGTGTTTAAGTGTGTGTTTGCGTCCAAACAGCTTCTCCTGCTTGGGAAAAAAAAAAAAAAGAAAAGCTTAGATCTTTAGATGTTGACTCACCAGGCTGTCCTGTGTTATGGATTGTTTATTAGATAAAACACTTACACTAAACTCTCTGTCCAGCCTGTTCAGTAGTCTGATCTGAGGCTTCAGATTTAATTCAACACAACATCTTGCAAGAGGAGCTGTTTGTAGGCCAGTAACAGAGCAAATGAAATAACTGACAGCTGTCAGTATGAAGCTGCAGTGAAACAGGACTGTTCGGCTCCTGTGAATAAGAAAACCTCAGTAAAAAAAATCCACTAAAATGTAGACGTGGAAGTTATTTGACTGCAGAGATGTTGGAAGAAGGGCTTCAGTGCATAGTCTTTGTGAATTCAACGGAAATGAAAGAAACCCCGTCACAATGGCGTAAATATCTGCACTGGTAAATTAAAATGGAAGCTCACAAAGTAATAATTATTTAGCTTTGTTGGAGAAGGTTTTGATTTCTAATAGGAAATGCTGCCATAGATGCCACTTTGTGATAGAACACACAATGTAAACCACAAATTACAAAGTTACAAAAGCATGAACAGAGGCAGTACCACAGTTTCAGCTCTCGCTATCAGCCCATTCCCAGTTCCAGAAAATACATTACGTTTGCAGGACACCATCTGCATCCAGTTTAAACATTTGATTACAGAGCAGTCAGCAGAGAGTCTTTCATGCAAAGGTAAAAGTTGGGAATTCATGTCAATGCAGGTGAGAGATATATTTTTATTCTGACTTCTTTTCCTTTCACTCCAATTATGCTTTCTGTTGTTATCACATAGAAAAATAAATTGTGTGTTGGTATAAAAAACAGAAGCTCATACATCAGTCTTTGTTTTTTGGTAACTTCTTATCCCCAAAACTTGAAATAAAATAAATATAAAACAGAATGAGGCTTGCAGCATCCAATACATTTTGCTGTTTCACACTGCTTTAAACATTAAAGTTCTATCGACGTAGCTTTGAAAATACTTTCTGCTTGAATGTGTATTTGTATGTGTGCACACAGTTACATAATGCTCGGATGTTTATGAGGAATTTTACAGTATATGTGTGTAATGATAGGAAATGAAGGAGAGCAGGTGTCAGCAATCTCTCCATGCTCCCCCACTTATCCCCTATTCACCCGGGCCGTTTCTATGGTAACGAATGAATGGATTGCCACATGGATGATTGGTGCCAATCCACCAGTCATTGGCCTCATAATGGACACCCACTCAGTAAAATAATAGTAAATTAACACTGAGCAAAGCCTTGTATGTATGTATGAAACACATCACTGAGGAATTGGAAACTTCTGTTTTCAGGTTTTTTTTTTAAACCTAAATTCAAATTCCTTAATTTCTTAAAATGCATGAGGAGAGCCACAGACTAATATGATGTTGTGTTCCTTTTAAACGTGTGTAGTTTTACAATATGTGATCTCATAATCAAAATATAACAGGCAGTACGGCTAAAGCCTCTATACCGACAACAAGCTATACAACTGACTGTATGCACAAGTATATGAAAGGAAAGCAACCTTCAGCCTGTGAACAGCTTTCAGCACCAGAGTGAAGTGAACAGCTCCAACTCACATGGTCCAGGGTTTGCTACAGAGTAATAACCTAGAACTCTGCACAGATGTGGGCTTCACATATCATCAGTGTTGTGTGTTGAAGGTCAAAAAGGATGCATGTACTTTTTGCGCCAATGTATTTCTCAATGAACTTTTTAATGCATGCAGCAATGTGGGAAGAAAATACTCCACAGAAGAGTTACGTGTAAAAAGTTGAAGAGTTACTGTGAGGTAAACTGTACAAATACCATATCGGTGGTTGGAGAATGTTTAATATACTGTGTGTGTGTGTGTGTGTGTGTGTTTACACTGATGAATGGAAACAGAATAAAAATGTGCCGAGAAAAGAGTCTGGAGACTGTTTTCAACAGCTATTTCCTGTGTGACTTCTAAGTCACCTTGCTTTCTTTTCCCTCTGCTAGGATTCAATGCCATGTTTCAAAGTTCTTACTGGGTGTACGTGCACAGTGTCCTCCAGCACAACACTTCAGCATTGATGAACAAGTAGCTGTGTGCCCCTCGGATATGAAGGCCTTGCTGATCAATAGAAGTGCTTGTCAGCAGTGTGGAGTTTTATAGCGTGACTTGCTGAAAGCTACCACTTAGCTGTGCTAAAGGTGTGACAGAAGTGGTCGTCTCATGGCTTTGTACAGAAAAGGATTCAGTTGGGTGATTTTTCAACAAACAGATAGAAACACACCAACACTTGAATCTTTCCACATGTACACAGTCATGTTTAATGTTTTTCTGCTGCTACTGAAACCTTAGTTTCAACTGATAAATGCAAGGTCAAGACCTCATAGTTATGTAGACAATTCTCCTATTACCAGTTGTCTGCCTCTCTGTGTGCTGCTAGGAGAGTGGATTTTACAATTTCACAGCAGGTCTGCCTGTTTTCAAGTAAAGAAATGTCCTGAAATGTGCACTGTGGTTTCTGCTGCTCAGATTAATTGTGTACCCTAAGTTGTTTTTAAGCATTTTTGTAATGTAAGTAATTCAAAATCACCCCTGTTTCCTGCTGTGCTGCACTTGAACCACACATGCAAAGATATTTGTGGGTGACTGTGGACAATAATGGTTTGATATCTTTATTAAGTCAAAACTTTCTTGAAGTAAATGGCACAAACAAGTTGAGGACAGATTATCTGTATCATTGGATCAGAACCCAAACTATTCTGTATCGGCCGCCACTAATCACATTAATAGAAGATCTCAGTTTAATAGAAAGTGTTAGTGTTAAAAGTTTTAATTGTATTTTTTTAATGCATTTCTGATTCTGTGATTTAATGTGGACATAATGTATTTTACATGCTGTATAATATTCCCAATGCAGCATTAAAATGTGTGCAGGAGATTTGTTCAACATTCATTTGCCACCATTATAAAGCATTACATTATTAAAGGTTATTTAAAGGTGGATTTTTGTTGAATAAGAGAAAGTTCTCTTGCTTTAGTTTGATATGTATTTGGGGCCGGATCACCCAGATTACTACCTTTGTATGTAGGACAAGGAATTGTAGTCATCTCCACAGCATTACAGGAGAAAATCACTGTCCTTGGTGTAACAACTGGAATCTGTCACCATATGTGACAATTACAGACAAATGCTTTACTTCAGGACCATGTACGGATGTCTGTTAAGATGGAACATGTAATTTCCGTCCACCATCCATCAGCAGATCAAACCACCCTGAACTCCAAACAAGTGGAAAAAAAAAAGAGCGCAGCGCTAACTAAAGACGTCCGGATGCATTCTCATTTGCTCTCCCGTCACAGTGCCATGCTGATGAAGATGAAGCATTTACAAAGCTTTGTCCATAAAACTAAATGACCATTAATCCTTCCAATTAGAGACTGGGGTGTTAAACACTGTATTGATCTTTTGTAATGGACAGAGAGCTCATTATAGGAATGCAAAGGTTAATAGTTGTGCAGAGTTATAGCTATGGTGCAGATGAGGCTTTTGTCAATCCTTTGTAACCTTTGACACATGACAACAAGATATCAGTTGTGAATTGTAAACACATTTGTAAGAGACATTCTGTCAGTTGTAACAAGTAAAAATATTTGCTGTGAAAATGGTAAATTGTGAACAGAATGGAAATAGAGAGATGAAATAATAATATTGGCAAAGGGATGATCAAACTGAAGCTAGCACTTGGATTTTAGGTAGTTTTTGATCTTATCAGTGGTTTAACTGATGCCTGATGGCTATTATACATGATAGATGGCAAAGGGAGATCACACACAGATAAAGGATAATTGGCGTGACACGTGTTTCTTTGAACTTCATCTTTCTGCCCTATTTCAGGATTTAGTCTTTCGGATATGGATATATTAAAATTAATTAATACCTTCAGAGCCTGGGCCAGTCACATGACATATTCTTACAGAACAATCTCTTGAATTTATTCATTTTACAGATAAAATTGAAATGAAAAGTCTTTATAACAGTAATTAAACTGAGGTTTATTGTTAATAGCATTGAAGTTGTGGTGATAGTGTTTACGTCATATATTGCATATCCTCATAAGCTAAGCTGTAGCACGGATTCTTCTTTTTCAACAGTAATGATCATGGACCGTGGAGGCCCACTCCCGCTATGAGTCCATAGACGCACCTTGCACGCACACAAACATCGGGAAAAAAATATAACCCTTATAAAGCAGCCAGCTGACTTACTGTTGTGACAGTGTTGCAGAAATCCTGCTACTAAGAGAAGTGGTCTCATACAATAAAATGTAATATGAATGTTTTACTCACCACTGCTTCTTGATTGCTGCCAAAGAACAGCCTCCTTTGGTCATTAAACTGAGTGAAGTCTCTGGCAATTTCCACATCTCTCTATTTTGTAAAATATTTAACCCTCTAACACTGAGCGTACACTGGTGATACAGAGTGGCTAGCATAAACCAATTTACCGTAATTCCTCGGCCATTTGCGCTACCGACGTGATTCCAGCTGATTCTGAAAGCCAACAATTGGAGCGTTTCGTATATATTACATAGATTATGGTAATAATGCAGGGCAATGGAGTCATGCCGTGGCGTGAAGCGTTCCTTACATATTATCTACATTACGGTAGTGTCCAGAAACTCTGCTTGTCGGCTTTAAGAATCAGCTGGAATCAAGTGGCTCAGGAATTACAGTGATTAGATTGACACATGTCACTTTATGTCAGCAGCTAAATGTTCGGGATAAAAGGGTTAATGCTTTCTGTGGGTGGGACAAAACGCAGCAGGCCTATGTGATTTATTTATCTGGTGTTTTTTCCCCAGGTTATTCTTGAACTTTCCTTTTTTCTTTACTTTTTTGGTCCATTTTTGTTCAGGCCCTACCAGCCCTGCCAGTCCATGGTGATTATGTTATTAATTACCAGTTGCAACATCTTAAAACATATGCAGGAGCAACAAGCTCCAAGATATTCTCTTAAAACACTGAAATAATGTAACTTTCAGAATAATAAATGTTTCCTTTAAGACTTATCGTACTGTTACTTTTGTACCATCAGTTCAAAAAGACAAACATAAGACTTCTGTCACTGCCAGTGAAATCTGTTTCCTTCTGCTCCAGTATCTTTTGGCTGTCTTGAAGAAAAGACAGGCATTTCCTCCCATCAAAGCTTCTAAATAGACATTTAGTATGAGGAGCAGATGTGTTGTGACATGGCTCTCAGGATGGTTGTCTGTTTGGCTAACTTGTGATGGAGACTGACAATGACAAGTGAAAAGGTTCCAGCGGGTGTTTTGTGGCTGAGCCACCCGCTGAAGCAAAACACAAATGGGGACCAAGCTAACCTTGCCTGAAGAACCTATAGGCTTATGAAGGGGTGCAACCATATTAAGTGTAATATATTGTGACATATTACAACACCAAACCCCTTAAATTAATGAGAAATTAAGTTTATTCATTTGGATAAACCCCCTAAAGGTGACCCATTTCATTTTTGAGGGGGTACGTACATATAAGGCAAACAAAATGAAATGAAAAACAAAAACATTCATGTAATAGGAAAGATAAGACTCTCAAACATCTGAAATAGTTACTACATTGGAAAACAGAACCACTACATGGCCACAAAGAGGCTGAATGCTTAGCCAGCAATAATATAATAAAGACTTAAAACCAGTGTATCGTGTAATGTATATAGGCATTCAATCATCTGAAACATTTTTTTTGTTAGTATAAGAAGACAGACCATTTTAAAGACTATTTTTTGAGGCATGGTATTTTACTCTGAAGGAGCCATAAACATAAATGCTCTCTCCAATTATCGTCCTTTGTTAGCAGAGTGCCTCAGTTCATACATTGAGGACTAAAGCACCAAAAACTACTGCTGGTAATGAGAATAGTGAAGTGTATACATTCAAAAAATAAATTACAGCCACTGAATGTGTCTTTTTATATTGAGTGAGGACAATTTAAGCAAGTTTTCCATTATACAGCGATGATACTAAAACTGGAAATGGTAATGTTAATATTTATTTTTTTAAGATTGTCTGGTTCCAACAATATTTTTGCAGAGTAAATGAACAAAATGAGGTTTGAAAATCAGTTCATGGTCAAGCTATTTACCTAAATACGTATTTTAATCAGCTTTATGTAGATGTGTCACATTATAATGAAATTATCTGATTTTGTTTTAAGGATGTGTGTTGAAATTTAGTTTAACTGAGGTGTGCTTTAATATTTAAGAACCAGTTTAAGGTGAAGGATATTAACATCAACTGAAGGGCATTTTAAATATCTGATTGAAATTTGAATTTTAGATCCAACACAACTAAATTGTGTCACTTTAAATCACAGAGTATGTTGGGACAACATGTGACGTGCTCTTCCTCACTGTTGGTCTTATGTAAAGATGGTGACAACAAACATTTGCTACCTTGTTCACCACCACTACTACTACCAGCCATAATGGATGTATTATTGTACTTTCATATAATTGGGAGATGTACAAGAAAAACAACACAACACTCAGCACATGACTTGTCAAACACTGATTTCATTCAAGTACTCAAAAGTATCTTTCATCTTTCATGTCTGTCTGTTGGAAGTCGTCAGGTTCAACATCAAATAACTGAAGTTTCCTGCCTCACTCACAGAAACTCCAAAGATTGATCTCAGGATTGACAAAACTTTTCCAAAGATGACATTATACAGCTGTTTTCACAAGTTAAGTAGCTGGAACCACCACAAGTCCTACAGCAGTTTCCCATCTGCGAGCACTGGCAAAGCATTTCTGTTTATGTGAAAATAAAAATATGGATGGTCTCACTGAGGATAATATTAAACATAATACTCTCTATTATTCTATATTATATTATTATTATTATGATTATATATGGGCGCTGTGGCTCAGCTGGTAGAGCGGGTCGCCTATGAATCGTAAGGTTGTGGGTTTGATCCCAGCTCCTCCTGTCCACATGTCGAAGTGTCCTTGGGCAAGACACTGAACCCTAAGTTGCTCCCAATGGTGTCAGCTTGGTAGCCATTAGTGTGTGAGCGTGTGTGTGTGTGTGTGAAGGTGTGAATGAGTTGCCTTGTAAAGCGCTTGGCTAAAGTCAAGAAAGCGCTGCATAAATGCACTCCATTTACCATTCTAAGATAATAGTAGATAATAAGATTTTGTATGATGAAACTGGTTTATCTGTATCTGTATTACCGTATTTTTCAGACTATAAGCTGCAACTTTTTTCCGACGCTTTGAACCCTACGGCTTAAACACCGGTGTGGCTCAGTATCGGCGGCACGAAGCTCGTTAGCTTTTTACATACATTTAGCGTCATCACATCAGACCCGGTGAGAGTGGACCACGTGAAACTGTTTGAATAAATTCAACAGCGGCTTATAGACAGGTGCGCTCAATAGTCCGTAAAATACGGTATCTTTATCTGTATCTCTATCTGTTTCTTTGTTATTCACTTAAAGAGAATTAACATGATTATTAAGAAATGCAGAATATACTTGTTTGTTTTATTGATGTCACAAGCTTTAAAATGAACCTGCATTGCACATTTCTTGTTTGAGTACAGCTATTGGACGTGTCTTATTGTCCAGCTGTAAAACAATGGATGATTGAACCATGGGTCATATTCTCGTTACCTGGTTCATTATCAGTCCAGGGTCCATGACACTGAAGGGTTTCTGCTATGACCATTTACCATAAAGAGGATTTAATGTACTGTTCAGCAGCACATTTTCAAAAGTTTTTTTTTTTTTATGTCAAAGTGTGAATCTTTAAGGGGGGGTCATTGTAAACAGAGAGAGGTGTCTGTCATATGCAGAAGCTGTCTGTGCCCATACACTGTCTGTGGCCCTGGATGGTTCAAGTGAGCGGGAGAGAAGATTTAAATTATACAAATCTGTGAAAAGAAAGGCAACTGACAAAAGAGAATTTAATGAGTTCCAGTAAAAAGGGGGGGAAAAGGATGACAAAGGTAAATTAGTGTTTTAAAAAGAACCACAGGTACAAAGGAAGTGGAAAGAAACGGCCGAGGACGAGATTCATAATGGAAATGAATAGTGAAAAGAGAATGGGGGAAAAAAAATGGGACACAAAAGACAAAGCATGTCAAAATGGCTTAAGAAGAGACAGAGGAAGAACAATAAACAGAAGGAAACAGAGAACAGCAGGAAGGGTTGGAGGGGGAACAGCCAGTTGAAAATTATCAACAACTAGGCGCTGCTGCTGGCTTAACCATTGCATGTCTACATCACTGAAAGGTTACCATGAACAGTACTGACAGTTCTGCCTAATAGGCTCCGACTGGCATGCTTTACTCATAGCATAGAAAGGGGGAGGAGGAGGAGGAAGAGGAGGACAGAAGAAGAGGAAATAAAGAACAAGTATGGAAACTGACAACAGGAACAGACTGAAGAGGTGAGAAAGCAGAACAAACGTATGAACAGACAGATGGAGGGAGAGTGAAGGAGATAAGAAAGGAGGTGGGAGAGCAGAGTTAATGGCAGTGAAGGAGGGGAACATGGAGATCCTAAATGAGCACTGATGATTGCGTGATGCTGAATCATTAGTCCTGGAGTAACAACTTTCATCACAGTGCTATTTAGTCAGGGTAAGAAGAGGACACTTGGCCCAGCTGATAAATCAACCAGACTTTTCCACAACCTAGGGACAGAAAAAAGTTTTGTTTTCATACAGGGACTTTGACATGAAGTGTGTTAAACATACCCTTTAGGGTTGATAGAATAGCTTAAAAACAAACTGTGAGCATTGCTTAATCAAGTTATTTCCTGCCTGATTTTAATTTCTCGTCCAAATATCATCTATTTTTGCTATTTTTGTGTCCTCTGGTATTCAGTGTTGTCCCTGAATCCACAGGTAACTTTTCGGTGCTTTAAGTGTGTGAATATGTTCGACATGTGACAGATATGTGCTGATTAATGGGAAAAGCTGTGTGCCTGAAAACAGAGGCAGTTGGTTCAGGAGATGACGGCCCCTGCAGGCAAGTGTCCTCTCGCTGACATGAGAATGATATCAAGAGCCAAGAGGGTGCAGGTGCTGTGCAGGACAAAGTCTGTCTCTCAGCCAGCTTTAGTGGACATTTTTACCTCGGTCAAGAGAGTTATGTTGCTGCCTGCATTTTTTTGTTTGTCTGTCGGTCTCTCTGTCTGCTACCATTACAGAAAAATGACGTGATGGATAGGGTATTCATAGGGTCTATGTAGCAGCAGAAGAAGAAGAAGAAGAAGAAGAAGAAAAAGAAGAAGAAGAAGAAGGAGGAGGAGGAGCAGGAGGAGGAGGAGGAGGAAGAAGTGGTAGGTAGAAACTAAAAATGTTTTGGTACTTTAGTAAATTTCACAATTTTGTCACAGCTAAATGGATTTTGTTGAAAATCTACACACATGCAGGATGATAATGTCTACAATCTGAAACTTTCTGTTGGTCATCCGTCATGGATTATGTCTTCACAGAGGTTTATACTTTCTCTTCACTGTGTTATTTGTAATAAGTTCAACCTATGCTGACAGCACTATGCTTTAGTGTTTTTTAGGGTGAGCATTCAGGTTAAGTAACTGTAATTTTCTTCTTTTAACTCTATTACACAGGGCTTGTTACCTAGTTACATTGGTTTTGTGATTGCATTTTTCCCCTAGTGGTGCAATTGCAGAAACTTCATTAAAACTTCACTGGAGAAAAAAATATATATATATATTACTGTAAGAAGTACCATATTTTCCTAACTATTGAGCGCACCTGTCTATAAGCCGCTATTGAATTTATTCGAACAGTTTCATGTGGTCCACTCTGACCGGGTCTGATGTGACGAGGCTAAATGTATCGGCAGCACGGAGCTTGCTAGCTTGTAAAAAGCTAAACA
>OOFC01049817.1:11460-25418 GCA_900323345.1 Pseudochromis fuscus
ATTTGGTTGTGTTTTTTTAATAATTTGTCATGTTTTCCAAAGATTTAGCTGTTTTTACAGAACATTATATTTTGTATTCTACATTTTTTTGTTTTTACCCAACATTTTGCTGTTTTTGACCAATATTTTGTTATTTACCCAGTATTTTATTGTTTATTACATTATCTTTTCCATTTTTCAAACATTTAGTGGATTTTACCCAACACTTAATTATTTTTATTCTACATTTTGTTGTTTTTACCCAACATTTTCCTGTGTCTACCCAACATTTTGTACAATTTAGTTTTGTTTCCCCTCATTTAGGTGTTTTTGACCAATATTTTGTAGTGTTCACCCAGTATTTTATTGTTTACTACATTACTTTTTTCCAGCATTTTGTTATTTTTATGTCCATCTTCCTGGGTTATATAAACCTAGCATGTGTATAATCCAATATTTCCCCAGTTTTAGGTAAAAACAACCCAACATTTTGTAGAGTGTACTGTTTGCTGTTTGTGCTGTGAGCCTGTTGAAAGTATTTTGGCTGCTGAGGTGTGTCTCGTTGGCAGCTGGGTACTGTTGGCATTTCAAATTACTCCTAATTACTGCTTGGAGGGACAATCACTGTATTTCAGCAACATAAGCTGATGATTTTTAACGTTACAATGCACAGAGGACTATCTAATCAAATCTAATGCAGCTGTTACTGAAAGCACGTTATTGTGCTGCATGTTGTTGTGGCTGTTGCTTCATTGCACCAATATTTAAACGGACTTATAAATAAGGCATGCCAGGTTTTTTCAGAAATGTAAATTGAACTAAAAATATGTCATAATTTGCTGTTGACTAAGACTTTAGGGGAAATAATATTGAGAAAGGACAGACGTGTCTAGAGAAGGATTGTTAAATTGTGTCTAAATGAAAGATTAATAAATTGCAGACTTCAGGTGAACTCCGGTGTCGTACACACAGGGCAGTGACCTCTGGTCCAAGGGTCAGACCCGCCCCCTCTCTGACGTCATGTTAGCCTCGTCCATTCTATACATAGTCTGTGGGTCTTATTATAGGTTTCATAATTAAAGGGTTGGTTCACTCAAATTACAACAAGAACATACTTGTCTTTGGTGTTTTCTAACCATGTGGACAGGGTTTCAGGTTTTGTTGTCCAGGTTTTGAGAGAAAAAAATAAATACATCCTCTAAAATAACAGCAGTAAAGTAAAGTAGTCGAGACATGAACCTGGAGAAACCTGGAGGTATTTTTCACTAAACGTGTCACGGGCCTGAGTTGCAGCTGCTTCTCCTCTGACTCTCTGTGAAGCAGTCATCCACATCCCAAAACGACATATTTTATTTGTGCAGCTGCTCTTCACTGGAAGGTTTCCCCTGATGTGTAAAATCTACGATAAAAGAACGAACAGGGTCGGAAATGTGACATGAATATCCTCTGTGTTTGATCAGGAATGATGCAGCAGCCACTTTGTTTCCCCTTTAAAGAGTTCACAGCAGTGATCCTAATCCAGCAGCAGGTACACCACATGCTTTGTTTGAGTACATGCAGGCTTTGTTATCCTTCTCTTCAAGCAGCTAATGCAGCTGCAGCTAAACTCTTCAGCCGCTTTATTGTGGTGCTGTTCTAATATTATCTACCTGGCTGGAGATTAGCTCTAATCGGGCACCTGGTCAGTCTGCCCGGAGCAGCTACACAACTTTTTAAGTCCGTTTAGTGGACTCGACCGTGACGCATTATCCACAGCGTTTTGTCAGAAACTTTGATTTATGCGTTTTCATTTAGCAGCTACTGTGTAGGAGCAGGTGCACACCCGATACCGACATGACCACACACACCTGGTAAATATAGAAACGCAGGTAAACACCAACATGCTACTGCGTCATCTTCAATAAAACTGGTTATAACTCAGCCATTCATCCCGGGAAGCTCTGTGCGTTCATTCAGTGGGAGCCACTTTTCACCAAACGAGGACACGCCGTGCTGGGTGGCCCGGAAAAAATTTCCTGGCACGGCTCCCATCGCCTATTGGCCAAAGTACAATCATGAAGACATAATCTCATCTGCGGCTCTCCTCTTCCTCTCTCTCTCTCTTTTCTACTTTATCCTTTGTCTGTCTCCCCCTGTGTCCATTTGGGCCTCATATAAAAAACAAATGTCAACAACATTAAAGTACAGCTGACAAAACTTTGGAAAGAGGAGGAACTTGTGGAATAAAATATTATTTACTCAGCTCAGATACTTCCTCCTCCTCTGATGTTTCAGTGTGGTTGTGTTGCAGCAGCAGCAGCAGCAGCTCTCCAGTCTCCAGACAACTGCACAGCAACATAAGCTGATGATTTCAGCTTCAAAACTCTTTTTTTTTTTTTTTTTATTTCCAGAGGAAGCAGAAAAAAATCTACTACACTGATGAAATGAATCGACTTTCTTCCTGAACAAAGATTCTTTCCTTCTCCAGTTTCTTTCATTTCTCCTTTAACGTTTAACTGTTTCATGTAAAATTCAGGCATTATATTTGAAAAGTAAAGGAGGAACTTGAGGAAAGTGGAAACATTTTTTCATAGGGGCGCCTAGAAAAACAAGAAGCCAATATGTCCATGTAAAAAAGAAGAAGCAGCTTTTACCATCATGTTTTATTCCACATAACCCAGTTCTTCATGCATGGGAAGATTCTCAATACTGATCATGGATAGTGATGAATAGTCATGAAAAGCTTCCAGGGTTTCTTCATTGACACTCAGACATTAAGTATTCAGACCCTTTACTTCCTTCTAAAAGTACTAAAATACTTTATTACAAGTAAAACTCTCCCAATCTTTGATAGTTTTTTGAGATATTTGAACTTTTATGTGAAATGTTTAAAAGATAAAACTCACCGATCACCACAACATCTGAAGTGTGAGTCGACTGCACATTAAGAAGCCAAAAAGATTACAAACCACCACTGTAATCTGTAACAATGTGTAGTGTTTTAAAAGCTTGTTGTATCATCCACTGTGTCAGATGTTCATCTTAAAAGTAACTAAAGTTGTCAGAAAAATGAGTAGAAATGACAGCACTGACCCTTAAAATGTAATAGATTAGGAGTATGAAGTAGCTAAGAACTAAATTGCAGTACTTGAGTAAATGTACTTAGGTACACTCCACCACCAAAAGCAAAGTACCTCAGCTTCCAGGACAATACTTGGTGACAAGATTCGGTTTAAGATTTCTTCTCAACACTTATTACACTCCTTGTTTGTGATGAATTTACAGAATGAAATGCAATAGAGATGTGTTCTATTATTAATGTGTTGTCTGTTTTTTAGTTAAACTCCTTAAACCCACAGGAATGGCTTCATTAACTGACCTTATCAAACAAAACCTGAGAGAACAAACATTTGGGTAAATTCCTGTTTGCATCTGGCAGCCACCAACACATGTAACCATCGCCTGAGTTTGGTTCAGAATCAGGAAAAATAAAGTAACCTGCTTCGCTGTGTAAGCTAACCGTTTGTTGAACTCATTCTCTGTTCCTACATATTAAAAACACAAGATAGGAAGTATTATTGTGTGGAGTTCCCCCTGTTTAAGGTCTTTATGCTAAGCTATGCAGATATGAAAACACAGTCAGCAAGCAAAAAGGCTGTTTCCTTGAAGATGGAGCGCTGTTTAAAGCTTATGGGATTTCCAGTGTAATGATTCAGCAACTCCACTCAACTCGGAGAACACAACCCTCTGACAAGGCATAATCCAGCTGTACTTATAGAATGAACATTGTTGCCCTCTTGTGGGGGAAAAGCAACAGTATCTTGTTTAAACATTATAAGAGATGGTGGGTTTTTCTGACAGGGTCCCATCCTCTGATCTTAAAATGTAATTTGCTCCTTACAACACCAATAATACCTGAAATCAGGGGTCCCCAACCTTTGTTGCACCACGGACCGGTTTAATGGCGTCATTATTTTCACGGACCAGCCTTCAAAGTGTGGCAGATAAATACAGCAAAAAATAAAATAACACAACTGGCATGAAAAACGAATGTTGCGTTGTCCTTTTCCCCTTTGCAAAGAAGCTCTCCAAAGACGTTTTTTACTCATTTTTGCTAGTTTGCAGGCTTATTTTTTGGGTAACATATCTGATACATTATACATACGTCCTATCACATGACCAAGACTAACGTATTGATGTGTCAAGAGGCACAGGCAAAAATTAAGTTGGAGTCAATCTGGTTGTTTCTTTCAAAATAAAATGTCTTTCAGACTCTAATAATCAATAAAACGGAAATTATATTTTTATTTATTCTTTCTGTGCAGCCTGGTAACAACTGCCTCATGGATCAGTACCGTATGGGTGGAGACCACTGCTCTAAATCACCAAAATCTGTTTAGTAGTTTTTCATAAGGTGTATAAAGAAACACAATTAAGTAAAGCAACGCAGGTATCCTCCTTCTTAGGAGGATAACAGCTTAAAAATAATAAGACTGTTTTTCTGTTTTGTTTTTTTTCTTCAAGTTGCATCCCACATTTTCCTGTTGTAGTAATTAATCTTGAGATGGCACAAGGCATCAGCTTCTCACCCCTGCATACACCCATACTGCAATACACAGTGAGTCCTTGATACATCTCATCGCTCTGTGAGGGGGGCGGCGGGCCTGAGTCGAGCCCCTGTCGGCCCGTCCCACAGCCTGAGGACAGAAGACGAATCACATCTGCTTCCATGATGCATGAGGCTTTTATCACAGCGAAGGGAGAGGGGAAAAAAAACCGCCCACAATGAGCTGCTGCAGAATTAGAGAGGTCCCCAAATAAAAGCTCCCAGTTCATTTGTGATCTTTTATTAAGATGGAGCCATTTTTTTTGTTCCTCTTTCTTTTCTTCTGGCTGGGATCAATGCTGCAGCTTAAACAGCTCAGACGTAAAGTCAGAGAGAGGACACTGCAGAGGAGTCTCAGCTAACAGGAGTCTCATGTGAGGAGAGCGCTGCTAGGCCAGACAAAAAGAAAAGTGAAAGACTGTGAAAGAGGAAGCGAGCCCAGCGGCTAGCCTGATTTATTGATGGGACTGGCTTTTGGCATCCGCACACTTCCCCTAAGACAGGATGCCAGTTTAGCAGATTTAACACAGGAACTTAACAAAAATAACAGAAGTTTTTGGGGGTTAAAAATAGAGGATGTCTGACTCTGAAGACCGTTTTTTAGAGGCTCTAAATATATGCCATTATTTTGAAATGCTTTTTACTAACCACAATCTGATATTAGGAAGTATTAAATCATTAGAATATAATTATGAAGCCCTGCACAGATAAATGCAGCAGCTGCTTGAAACATTTTTATGTGATGTGTCAGTTAAAACTAGTTTCTTGAGAGAAATTTGACTGAAGATAGTGTCTCATCATGTCATGTGGAAACATTTGAAGTCAGAAATTTACATTCTCCTTTTTCACAGTTCCTGCTATTTAAGCTTTATATTCACTTATTGTCAGTACTTTATTTTAACTATGTAAAATGTCAAAATCATAGCTCAGGGTTTGTGATGACCACTTGCAGCAAAAACACCCATGATGCTGCCACCGCCATGCTCCAACATTAAGATGGTGTTCTGCAGTTTGAAAGCCTCAATCTTTTTATTTCAAACATAACAATTGTCCTTATAGACCAGCAGTTCAATTCTGTCAGGTTATAAAAAATGATGCCAGGCTCACGTGGGATGTTTGTTTGTCCTGCATAAAGTTTTTTGACAGTTATGAACATTGCTGTGCTGAAACTTTTTGCTTCCTGGATGAGTTGTGATTTGTCGTGTCTGCATTTACATCAAACTTGCATCAGAATCTCTGGACCCTTCATTCAGATTTTCTAGATCATCATTTTTAATGTGCACATCCTTGCTTTGAAAGTCTTGTACAGCATTTATGGATCTACATGTTCGACCAACTGACACCTGACGTTAGCACTAAATCTGTAGGATGAACCTTGGTTTATCAATAAACTTTGATCTATAAACCTTTGTAACCCTTCATGTCAGAGCTGCTGGTTTAACCCAACTTTCCTTGTTGATTAAATGGAAGTAAAGCAAAATATACATGTTTTAAATACATATGCTGTTTGTATTTAAATGCTAGTCATTCAAAAATGGTTGTTTTAATGGTAGATGTTGATGTTTTTTGTGCTTCTTTATAAGACAAAAGGAGGAGAAGCCATGTCTTTGATGACTATACTCGCCTCCATCTTTTTGACTCCAGTTTGTGATGTAACATGTTGCTAAAAAAATACCTCTTCACTATCACAGACGTCACTCTAATGGCAGAGGTGGATTATTCATTGATCGTGACGCATTCGGAGAAAGCATGACATTTTGAAACCGAGTTAAACTGCGAGCTCTGAATGGTCTTCTTGAGTCGGAGGTGCTGCCGCTTGGCTTGTGGCCTTGTGATGAAGATTAGGGCAGATTTAGATCACGGCCTGCAGAGTGGATGGAGACAGGTACAGTACGTTAAGAGCAGTCAGCTGACTGCCTCGGGGGAAGACATGGACAGACCTGCTGCTTTATGTGAGTGTGTATCAGTTGTGATCTCCATGGCAACTCGGGAGGAAAAAATAAAACCTTCCTTCAATGCAACGCCTACATGTGGCCACAACACATGAATGGTAACTTATTATAAACCGTTTATGGTCTTTCTGCCATCTTAAGACTAAAATCCTCAGAGAGCTACAGACTTCATAAAAAAAGAAGACGCACACTGGTGGAAAAAATAAGTTTTTCTTTGCATATGGTGATGTTGGAGAGAGTTAATAAGCATAGAGAAGTAGCAAAATATCCATTCAAACGCTATTTAGTTTTTGTATAAATTGACGGATGCTGAGCAGAGTACCTGTCACATTCTTCCTCTGAGGGTCTGAGATGTCTCCTTTGAGAATAAACGCTCGCTGACAGCTAAAACCAACCCAGGTCTCTGGCTGCACAGTTGCCATTCATGTTGGATTACACGGTGCACCAAAGTGCAAGGGCTCGTCTCACCCCACGGATCCGTGTTTGCAGACCACTGAAGCGTTGCCAAACAGACATGTCTCGCAGCGAACGCCCGGAGACGATCAATCACGGGCCTCCGAGCTCCTGCGAGGCTGCCACCTGTCCCACTTACAAGGACACGCCGAGTACAGTGCACGCAGACCGGGCCCAAACAAACTGCAGCTGCCTCTTGGAGAGTCCCAATTAAAAGATCCGCTGAATAAGTTATGAGGCGGTTGTGCTAAACTACCACTAGTGCAGTGTCATCAAAGGGTCGAGCCTCGTGATGATGCTCGGTATAGATGCTGTAAATACGCAGCAATAAGGAAGTAATAACCTGTTAATGTTAAGTGACAAATCCATAAAACGCAGCTCTCCAGAAGGCCGTGGGTATTGTGGCTAAACGAGTAGATGTCTGATACTTCAAAATCGTAAAGTTCAACCTCCCCTCCAGCCAATTTGGCGAGCAAACGGTCCACAGCAGGTGGTTTGTTTTCCTGGTAAACAAATCAGTGTTGCAGCTTTGGGCCCAGGAGTCCTGAAACAAACAGAGGGCATCATGGGAATTGTTCATTTGAGTTGATCATGAAACTGAAAAAGATCCAAGTCTTCAGCCTTATCTCATAGGCTTGGTCAGCGGGTGGAGTTTCCTTGGTTGTCATGGAGATAGGTCAGTTGTTGTCACATGACTTAGGGCTCAGATGTCAGCCACGTGAAGGACAGGTAGCTGTAAATGTGTGTGTGTGTGTGTGTGTGTGTGTGTGACGTATGTGGGTGGATTTTAAAAATGTGAGGAGTAGCTTTTGGGGGAACGACACATTCAGGAAAATGTCAGATTGTCTTTGTGTCTTTGTTTACCACTCACAGTCAACATTTACGGGCATGTGGTTGGTGTTATTTCCCCTATTGTGTTGCCATTGACGTGCAAATAAAATATGGGGAAATCAGTGTTCATTTGCAACATGAATGCCATAGTGGTGTTTGTGGTTTCTGTCACTTCTTCTAAAAAAGAAAAGCAGATCAATAACCAGAGAGCACAAACCTCCACCAACGTAAAATCCATGTTGGATTTCCAGATTGAAGACATTATCATCCTGGATTTCTGTGTAGATTTTTAATAAAATCCATGAAGATGTGACAAAGTTTAGAATTTTACCCAAAGAGCTGAAACATTTTACTGCCAAATATTACATTTGTCCCTCAGGTCATGATCTGTTTTTCTGTAATTTTATAACTAGAAAGCACAAACCACCACCAAGGCAAAATCCAGCTGTACTAATGCTATAGACTGAACACTGTTGCACTCTTGTGGTCAAACAGTAACACTACATTTTTAAAACTTTAGCCTCAGGCAACACCCTTTCTCTCTAAAATGTCGCCAGTGTTTAGGTTGCTAAGAGATAAAACTACTTCGAGAAGACGTCAGAGATGACAAATAATCTCACAAACGTTTCTGTTTCTCTTGCAGCTCAAGATCTCGTTCAACGAGTCAAGTCTCCACAGTACATACGAGTATCCCTCGGAGAGCAGCGTGTGGGACAGCAGCGAGGAAGACGAGGATGAGAAAGTAGAGGGCAAGTTGGCGGACGAACAGCCGAGCATGGTGGGACGCATCCACATCCCCCGACCCAGCTTCACCGGCTCACCCACTCACACGAACAACAGCAACGGTGAGACCACGTGAAATGATCTTTGGTGCTGACATCTGAGCTGTTTGACTGAGAGATTTCCTGCAGGTGTCCCTGAAGGATGGCTCTTAGATATTTGGTTGCCCTCCATCCCTTCGCTAGATCAACTATTGGTTCAAAATTTCTCTTTGTCTCAAGATTTATGAACATAACGTCTCAAAATCTAAAGTTTCTGAGTCTATTTAACTACCCTGCTGATGATCAACAGAGGATGAATGATCCTAATATTTTGAGGACTCTTACAACCTTCAGCTGAAGCACCCATTAGGTCAATTTCTTCCTGTATGCCAGAAGAATATCCATGTTTTGTTAGTGTTGTGAAAAAATCTACTGAGCACAGGATGAACTGTTTTAATACTCATGAGTACAAAAATATACATACATGAGTTTTACTTAATGGATGGAAATGAATTCAAATACTTATTTAGGTTATGTAAAAGTAGAGTTTACTTTGTAGGAAATAAAACAAACATAAAAATACATAAATAAACAAACAAATTTCAAAACAAAAACAATAAAACTCCATAGTAATGCATTGGCGAAATAGGAAAAACGACAACAGCTAAAATATTGATAAAGAGAAAGAGAATTAAAGCCGAGAATACCAGGATGAAATGTATTGAACTGTACTCAGTGGTATTTCTGTATTTTTAAGAGGGATTTCCTCTAGTCCTTTTCTCACTATGTTGTCAGATTTAAGTCTAAAGATTACAGAGGCAGCGGAAACTGTTTTGAAATCACGTCGTTGCGAATTACACCACTCCTGAAGTGTTTTATGACGTGGATAACAACAGGGGCGATATGTTCTTGAAAGATGGGAAATGGTGTGAGGAAGGACTGTGGTGATGATGATGAGGCTGAATCACAGAGGTGTGGAGTTAATTTCGTGGTCCAGTTTTGTGACATTTTAAACAGCTTAGCAGTGGTCTTTCATTCCTGCAGCATTTGGCAAAGAAACTCCGCATTAAAATGCCTTCGAGCAATATGCAATAATTAGTATGTAGAAGGAAGTGAATAAAAAACTGATTATGTGGAGAATTTCCCTGATGTGGGATCATAAGTTTTATCTCATCTTATCTTATTATCTTAATTTATGAGTGCTTCCGGGGACTGAAATGAGTTGTTTACAGGAGCTCAAGTGCAGAAGGTTGTGAGGAAAATGAGAAAAATAACAAACGTGATCAATTTTAAAAGAAAAATAAATCCTCCTTGTTATTATGTCAGCATCATTGGCTTCAATTGTGTGATAAGCAACAATAAGTGGGACAACAGAGACCCCTGCTGGACCAACTGAGAACTACATCTGACTACATTCAATATTATGTGTTTGAACACCTAATAGTAAAAAATACTGAAGATTAAAAATAACATAGGTAACACATTGCTGACAAAAAATAGGTAAATTCATGTGTGTTTTCTTTTTATCGTCCGCAGACCTTTCCAACTACATTCCCAAGCACGCGGTGGACTTCAGCGCGTGGCAGGAACACAAACATGACGACAGTGTTTACCAGGAGGACGCCACCTCCACGCAGCAGACACAGATGACGGAGGATGTCATGGTGAGGTCAAAATAAAAAACTAAAAACTACCTTCCTTCATCAAACATAAAGCTATAAACAGCAGATGATGCAGCTGCCTTCAAGCTAAACAGCCTCAGCGTTAGCATCCATTCATCAGCTCCGTGGAGATGTCCTAATGTTGTTTTTCTCAAATCAACCAATCCAATCCAATCAATTTATAATGACGGAGAAAATTAATCAATTTTTACAAATGTTAATATACAACATTTATTAGGTCCTCATCTTGTGTCTGGATTGTTTTCCCGTACATTATAGATGGATTATTGGTTATAAATTGTGTTTTTAATTCATTTTAGACTAAACTGATGTTAAATTTTATTGTATTTTGAAAGACAAAGTTCCTCCCTTAGCAGCAGGAAACGTGTCCTCACATCCTTTGATAGCTGATGAATCCTTGTTTGTGAAAATCAAACTTAGAGGCCACTTTATTAAGTATAGGCAACCACACTCACTTTTTTTCACACCAATTTTCCAGCCCTGGAAAACATCTGGGTTATCCTGAAAGCTAAATCATATAAACAAAACCTAGCCACATTTTTGTGTGACATACTATATTATTCCTTTTTTATGACATACTATACCAGGGGTACTCAATCCTGGTCCTTGAGGGCCACTATCCTGCCTGTTTTAGATGTGTCCCTCTTCCAACACACCTGATTCAAATGATCAGCTCATCATCAAGCTCTGCAGAAGCCTGATAACCATCCTGGTCATTTGAATCAGGTGTGTCAGAAGAGGGACACATCTTAATCCTGGTCCTCGAGAGCCGCTATCCTGCATGTTTGAGTACCCCTGTTCTGTATCATGGTGTTTTTTTTTGTATACACCATTTCGACCATGTTATCCTATGGTGTACTGTACTATACAGGAACTTACATCATAGAAAATATCCTGGAAAGGTACTGAAAAATCTTGAGAAGAGTAGGAACCCTGTTGAAGCCTCCATGTTGGATTTTGTTGTTAGATTTGCTAGTAAACAAAGATGTTTCTCACCAGAAATTAGACTTTTGATCAGGGAGCTTTTGCATCCATGTTTTCTGTGCAGCCCCATTTAAGTCAAAATTCAATGAATAAAATAAGTTCATCATGACACATTTAGGTCCAGTATTATAAAATGCTTTTCTATTATTATGAAATATTTTCCATTATTATGAAATATTCTCCATTATTATGAAGCATGATAGTTTCATAACTTTATCTTCCTCATTTAAACGGTAACGTATTTTATTACATAATAGTTCCTGTTTCACACACATGATAACACCATTATTCAGCTTTAAAACAACATTCTGAATTAAACTGTTATGCATTAAACTATCATAAAATTAAAATATGATTATATTTAATTATAATGGATAAATATTGTTTAATATTTCATTGTATTTAATTTATTTATTCATTGAATTTTGACTCAAATGAGACTCCATAGTTTCCATGCCTTTAGTGGTGCATGACTAAAACTGCCACCAGAGAAGACAGTGTAGTGTCAGTAGAAACTATTGTAGCACATAACTCACATTAAATCAAATGTATGGAGAAGACATTTGCTTCATAATGACATCAAGAATCAGTTTTGAGTGTTTTGCCGTCTTGTCTCCTCAGCTGACTCCAGCAGACAGCTCCTCTCTGTCCGACTACAGCAGCGAGCCTGCTCTCTACTTCTGATCAGTCCGACCACTCAGCTGTACAGTAGCATCGCAGCCTCTCACCCGTGGGACCAGACCGCAGCCCAGAGCCCAGAGGGAGTCTGAGCTGCCTCCACCTCGTCTAGAAGCACATCTTCCTGCTCACACAGGAAACGTGGTGTTATTTTGTTTTCCTCTGTTTGTCTGTTCTGGCTGATTCCCTGCCACGGTACCACTACACGCCACGTTATCAACTGCAAATCAGAGCAGAAGGACTTTTTGAGGAGGTTTTTTTTTTTTTTGGGTGGTGGTGTTTGACACCTTCTCTCTGAAGCTGAAGCAACAAATCCAAAAAGCAGCTGGACTGTCTCCCCCCGTCTCCCTGGACAGTTGATCTGTCAACGTCGCTCCTTACAACATACTCCCACATCTCTCTCCTGGTTCCTCCAGATGTTTCAGGACGGAAGGAGCTCGAATGGAAGTGTAGGCATCGCCACGGTGACGGAGTTCAGTGTAGGCATCGCCACGGTGACGGAGTTCAGTGTTAGCATGGAAACATGTCATTGGGACTTCCTCCAGAAAACCCTGGAGGACGATGGCAGATTTTAAACTCACAAAAACTTTGGTAAAAGGGTGCCACATTTGTCTTTCTTTGGTTTTTTTGTACCTGCATGTTTTGATTTCAGCCGACAGCTCTGTTGGTTCTCTGACTGTAAAGCATCCGTATGCCTTTTTTTTTTTTTTGTGTATGTTTTCTGAGCGAACTATGCTGTTATCAAAGCTGCTGGACGTTTTTTGGTAGAAGTGTCTGACGGCAAGCAAACTTCAACGCGCTTCCCTTCTCCGTAACGAGGGAGGAAACATATGCACCCCATCCCCCCCACACCCCCCACCGAGAGGGGAGGGACTTCTGTCAATCAGTAGCATCTCTTATTTAAAAAAAAAAAAATGCTTGAAGAAGTGACCTTGGCCAATAACGTCTGTATGTCCATATTGCTGGTGACAAAAACTTCATCACACTGTAGAATGTTTCTGTATATCCTCTATCAAGGTATCTGTAACGTTTCTCAAAAGCGGTTCTCTGGCTTCTTGTGTATTTATTCCTGCTTAAAAAAAAAAGTTGAAGTTTGCATGTCTGAAACCTGCTCATGTACAAAAAAGATCCTTTCTTTTTATTTTTTGTGAAGACATTTGCTGGTCTTTGCTGAAGTTTGTTTTCTTCCCCAGTCGGACCTCATGTACTTTGACATTCCACAGAAAGAGAAGAAGAAGGCAACAATGATTCTGATGTAGAAACAGCATGTTTGTGAGAATGAATGCAAGCTTGTGTGTGTTTGAAAGATTTTTTTAATTCAGATTTTTTTTATATGCAAAAAGTTTCCAGATGATTTTTCCTTTTTTTTTTTTTAAACTCATAATGCCAACTGATTAAAGTGTTGCTGTGACGGCCTCACACTCATTCATTCCACCCAGGATATCGACCCTACGGCCAGTATTGTTGTACAGTCTCCACCATATTTTCATAAGTACAAAGATTTATCTCTTGCTCTTGTCATTTCTGTCTTTTTTTTATTTTTTTAAATTTCTTCAATCAGATGAAATGTCTTTGAGGTCGGATCTCGCCGTCAGTAGACGAGACGTTTGTCTTTGTAGGAATTCTTTGTATCGTCAGGAGTCTTGGATGTTAATTGTCTTTTGCACTGTCACGCTTTTTTAGCTTTGTTTTGCACCTCATGAGAAACAAGAGTAGGCGACAGAGGAAACGTGCACTTAAAAAAACAAGAAGCCTAGTTGAAGAGTTGTGTTTCAAAATAAGAGCCTCTGCTGACACCTGCTGTAAAACCACTATATCAGATACAGTTAGGAGTTGTTTTTTTAAAATCCCTTTTTAACTTGAGGTATTGATTTATTATTTTTTTAATCAACATGACTGAACAACATTTTGAAATGGAACTCTTCAAGTGTATATGATGAATGCACTGCCGATGATTGCCATATCCACTGTTTGATTTTTTTCTGCCACAGCCTTGCATCTAAAGTCTTACGATTGTTGGCCTTGTCACTGTGACCACTAACAGCAGCCCAAG
>OOFC01049817.1:25438-50335 GCA_900323345.1 Pseudochromis fuscus
ACACACACACACACACACACACACACACACACACACACACACACACAGGTCCTAGGCTTCATCTCTGTCCCACAAATCCCCCCCGACATCCTTCCTTCAACGGTTTTACATGTTTTAGCTTCTTTACTACAAATTGCAAAAACTTTTGTTCTTCATAATTTTGAATGTATTTTTTTAGAACCACTTGCAGCTTCACTTATTTTAATGAATTTCAAATGGTATGATAATCTAATAGAAGATATTAACATAAAGATCACATTTTCTTAAAGACATCACACTGAACAGGAAGTCTAATTTTTCTTTATAATGTAGAGGGATTGGGTAAATATATGTTAAATAAAATTTAAAAAGTCTAAAATAAAAAAGTTGAAAAAGGTCTAAAAATACTTTAATTTTATTCACAATTCTTAAAATCAAAAAATAAACCAGTTTACAAATCTGATCGGGCCTTCTTCAGTACTTAGAAACCAATTTTTAAAATTAATCTGCATCTCTTCTACATATAATTATAATTTAACTGGGTAGAAATAATGCACACTTCCTGTTTTATTCTGACATTTTAGAGCATATCCATACATTATCATACCACCAGGAAATGAATGAAAACCAGTGGATGTATGATTTGTAGCAATGGAGCTAAAACTTCCCTCAAAACAGCCCCGCTGGGACCTGCTGTGGCTGCAGGTCACATGACACGCCTGTGAATCCACATGTTGTCACCACTGCCTTTGTTGACCACAACAGCTGTGGGGATTTTTTTTTCTTTGCTCCGTCTTTCTAAAAACTGAAGGACCAAAAAAACAAAAGGCAGAATGAATTGTGGGAAACTTCACTGATCGTCTTAATTGACACCAGCAAGAACTTCTCTGACGGCTGATGTGGCGCGCCGTCTCTCGCCGCGGTGTGTGTTTTTTTTTCCCCCCTGTCCACTCCTGTTGCAAAGTGAGCAGTTTGTATCGGTCACACTGTAGCGACTCTGTGGTAGAAGCTCCATCTCATCATCCTTTTTACTCTCCCCCTCCTCTTCCTCCCGTCGTCTGTAAATCTACATCGCAGCAGATGTGCTTACTGTAAAGTTATCGTCAATGATTTGGGCAAGTTAAAAAAATAAAAAAAAATAAAAAGTGATGTCATACTTGTACAAAATGAAAGCTCAATAAATAGAAGACTTGAACAAATGCATGTGCTGTTTTCTTGCCTCCTGGATGAAATAAGGAAGTGTCACCAGCAAATGATAAGAAAAGCATTTATTGAATTGAGGAACTTGAACAGTTATTCATAAAATCTATTATAAATAGTCCAGAGTGGGTTATAAACTGCAGTAAAAGTGCAGAGTCGAGTGTGCTGCTGTGGTCAGAGGGACTGTTCGTCACCATCAGTGCTCCTTCCTCCGAGGCTCTGTGGCTTTACTGAGGTTTCCTGCCTCCTGCTTCAGGACGCTCAGCAGAGACTGGGAGCTCTCCAGGATCTGTGGGAGGAACAACAGCAGCACATGAAATACACCACACAGAGAAGCAGAGCAGGAGGAGGACGGAGGGTCAGACATTGCTGACTGCCTTGTTGTCTTTAATCAGAGCAGATCAGGAGTGTTTGTTTGCAGTGATCAGTGTGAGTGCACAGGGAGTTCAGCGTCAGTGAGTGGGATGTGAAGCAACAATCTCATCAACATCCACAGAACATATAACATCATAACAGTGTAATATTAGAAGCTCTGTAAAACTACTGTTTTCTGTTGTAGCACTGATAACTTTCAATTATTTATTCATTGAAACACACATTTCTACATTCCCTTATACTACATACACTCCAGTATGTGTGTGTAACATCTACGCACAGACCGAAGGAGGAATGTGCCTCATCAAGTGTTTCTTGACTGGAGTATGGGAGAGTTTGTTGCTTGATGAAGGAGCATCAGCTGATGGTGAAGATTCAGTGTCAGCAATCCCAACCCGAATAATGTCCCTGTTCACAATGTCCACTCCAATATACTGCTAAAGGTCCACGGCCCAGACTTTTATACAACCCTAACTTCCAAAAAAGTTGTGACAGTGTAAAATGAAAGCAGAAACAGAATGTGATGACCAGCTCCCAAGCTAACTGGGAGATATAATCCCTCCAGTGGGCCCTGGGCCAACCTCTGGGTCTCCACTCTGTGTAAACCTCCACTGTAAGGTAAACAGGGGGCATCCGAACCACCTCATCTGGCTCCTCTCACTACCATTGATGAGTTTGGCAACAAAAAAACAGTACATTTACCTTGCCTGGACTTGGGTCAGCAAGCCCCACCCCTGGAGCCAGTGGTCCTACCCCAGGCCTGGTGTTCGTAGGTGAGCGCCTGGTGGGCAGGCAGCCCACAAAACCCAGCCAGACCCAGCCCAAAAAGACAACATGGAAGGACCATTAGGGTCCACCACCTGCAGGGTCCATCATAGGATCTGGGTACAATGCTCCTTGGGCAGGATAAGTCCTCTACCGCCCAAGAGCCCAAAGTGGCAATACTTAAAAAGGTAGTTTGACCAAAAATTCTGCTAATCTAGCACAAGTTCTTTCTAAGCTTCTTGCTGGTTAAATAATGTGGAATACCTAACACACTAACCAATGTGTCTATTTCAATCTCACTGTCTTTAGATCATTTCTCTGACCCAGCAGACACACACAGACCTTGGTGTATGCTGCCTCTGTCTCTGCGATGGTGCGGTCGAAAGTGGCGCGAGCGGTGAGCCTTTGCGCCAGGCTCTCATTGACTCTCCTCAGCTTCTCTGAGAGGACCCGGATGTCATGCTCCAGCCGCTCCTTCTCCTCCTCCTCCTGCTTGATCTGACGGTTCAGCTCCTCCCGCTTCGAGCACAGATCCTCGATACCTGGCGGAGACAACAGGGTTCATTACACAGGGGCCTATCTGGATCTAGTTAGACCACTGACATGGGACACTTTGCCTGGGTCATGACACGGTTGTTACTTAAACTGAAATCCACATACTTCAACACACTCAATATGATGTTACTTATAAACATGGAGCTCGATTTGTGGTCTACAAGTCAGTGTAGTCCTGGAAGTCAGTTGACTACTTGATGGACATATTTTCTGCTGGCAGTCATCTCATTTGACCTACAGTTAGTATTTTGCAGGTTTAAACAACTTGTTTAATAAAGCAGATTTCACTATTTAACCGTGGTCTGGTAACCTGCCACAGAGGCTGGCAGACTACAGACAGATTAACCAGCACAGACAGGTGTTAACAAGTGTTAAAGCAAGTAGCTTCAGCTGTATTTGTCAAGTTTTCATATTTCTAAGTGAAGAAGATAATTATTTATGGAGAGTGTGTTTTAATAACTGATCGCTGCTATCACTCAGTTGCACTGGTGTGGTCTGCAGAGGGTTAAAAGCTGATTTCCAGGTGATGGGCAGCATAATCTGTGAAGGTTAATCAGATTTAACAGCAATGTCCTGGTCAAAGAAGCTGGAAGCAGAACACAGTATTACAGGTGAACCTCAATGTGGACCTAGTGTTAAATTAACATAAAATACACATTATTACAATAGATTTACTCTACATATGAAATAAATGCGAAAGTCGACATAAAGACATGTTCTCAAACTATTTCCTATTTCTGTCTAAATATTTACTTTTAATCGACACTCAAAACTATATTACACACGTACCCATCAATATCACACTCATTCCAGCGACTAATAATCAATCAATGTAGATATCGACAAGTAAAACCAGTCACTTACACTTGACAAGCTCATTGTTGTAGGTCTGCAGAGCAGCAGCTTGTTGGGTCATGTCGGAGTTTGGCTAACGTTGTATTAAACCGTGGTGGCTGACGATGTTTTGCTAGTTACTGCGCTGGTTAACTTGTCATCTGTCTCTCTACGGGCTACACGAGCCGGAGGTCGCACATACAACAGAAGAGACTCCTTCAGAAAACAGTTCAGTAAAACAGGTCGTACATGGCGGGCTTCCTGGTAAACTGAACCGAAAAAATGTACACAGACAGCACTAGAGTTCAACACGCTTCTTCGTCCTATAAGTGGAGGTAGTTAACATGTGTGGTATTGCTCATGCTCACCCTCTGGCGGCGAGCATGCGTATTGCAATTTGTAGCACTACTTTAAATGTATTACACTTCACATTAAACTGCATCGCAAATTTGAATATTAATGACAAGAAACTACTTGGTGTATTATTAGCAACAAGTAAAAATGATAAGAAACTTCATGGGGAAGTAGTTAGAAGTAAAACCTCCAACCACACAGAATTGGATTGACATTGTACAAGAGGTTTACGTCATGGAAAAGTTGTCATTTTTCTTCAAAGAGCTAAAAAAAAAGAAGTTATATCAGATCTAGACAACATAATAATAATAACAACTTTATTTATGAAGCTTTTTTTTAAAGTGCTTTGGCACAAGGCAAAAACAACACAATGAAATTGAATTCAATATATATATATATAAAAAACAAAATGACAATGCAATGCACCAAGATTAGATGCAAAGAAAAAAAACAAGATAACACTACAAGAGGACAACCGCACTTCAGAGGCGATAAAAGAAAAATCTGTAAACCAAGGGTAATGGAAGATCAGGTTTGTATGGACTGAGTATGTTTAAAGACATTTTTGATGGGTTCAGAAGGTATGCTGTTTCTTTGTTAGCATCTAAGACTGTTAGAGGTTATTAAGTACATTAACCTATAGTGAAAAGAGTTACTGTCAAGGATGATAAATCCCTTTTAAAGATTGTAGCGTAAACAATTTGGAATTGCAGTAACAATAGCATTTTAAGGAAAACTGCTGCAATAAAGACATTCTGCAAAGGAGATGAGATATAGCAGACCAAGATGTCCAGTAGGACCTAAATACAATCAATTGAAAAATAAGGGGGGTTTGAACCTATACCTAAATATATAGAGGTTCATGGATTCCCCACAGAAGGTGAAACTATTTAACATGAACCTACATGTAGTTCGATATGACTAGCTCTCTTCGTCTTCTTCATGTTTTCTTCATGTCATCTTCTTCTTCACTTCCTTTTCTATTGAGATGTGAGTGCTTAAAAAAATCTTAGAAAAGCAATAAGGGTGAGCACATTCTGACTTTTTATAATGTTTTAAATGACATGATAGATCTGAGATCTCAGAACAGTTTTAAAAAAGTGGTGAATACAACTGATAGCACCATCACTGCATCTAAATCCTATCAGTTACAGTAAGAAAACCAACTACAAACAAGCTGAGAGACTTGGTTTTATTGATACTACTAATAGAAACAATATTTATAGATCCAAAAGTAAAAGTCTCACGTTACATCCCATTGTCTTATTTTTCTGGCTGATTTTACCACTGCTGTTTAATAGTTGATGCAGAGCATGGTTTGAACTACAGTACACCTCATAGGCTCATCATAGGTTTTATATGGAAATATTTATTGTCAGAATAACTGGTAATTAGGCTCCAGCCTCTGTGACCCAGTACAGAATGGAGTGGGTGTGGAAGATGCATGATAACTAGTAATTATTATTGTCAAACAAATATAGCGCAGCTGAACGAAAACCATTTTCCATTGAAATAGAGTAAATATGTTATAGAAAATGTAACATACTTATGTAAAAAAAAACAAAAAAACAATTGTCCTGGGGAGCCAAACCCTTGAAGTAGAAATTTTTTTATACCCTGGTGGTGCAGGGGAGGAGGGTGAAGTGCAGCAACCCTGGTTCAAAGTAAGATTCCTCCTCTTGCTTTCTCCTCTCGTGTCCTCCAGTAAATACAATGATGATGGATTAAGGTAAAATACTTTACATAAATGTGTTAGAATGAGCAGGATTCCTCCTGTTGTGTGTTTGGGCGATCCATCATAGAAAGCTCTGTACTAGTCTAACCTGCTTCAAATGAGTGAACCAGTTTCTCAGAGTCTTGAGACCTGTCCTGAAACCTGAGTCCTGAAACTTTTGATGTTTGTCACATGAGGAAAACTTGCCATATTGTTGTGCAGTGTACTTCCACATTTCCAGAGTTTCCCCCTCACCATCATGACACATTCAGTTACATATGTTTAGTAACTGAGGAATAATCTCCTAAAATCACTGATGAAGAAAACTTCAATCCAACAAGGAATTAATGTTTAAACAGGTTGTTACATTACAAACCAGCTGCCACTATTCAAGATATCTGTGCTGAAAATGATCATATATTAAAGTTAATATTAAGTCAGAATTAATTCAGGTGGAGATCACAAATGCATCGGGATGAAGACCAAGCCAATGAGGTCACTGTTGGAATAACACAGACGTGATGATGAAACCTGACTGAACACAGCACTAAAAGGTGAGGAGGGTTTCATAAAGCAACTTTACCAGTCAACCCAACCTGTCCTCCGTAGGAAATTCAGATTTATAAAGCAAAATTAACTTATTTGTCTATATAATTTATGCTGACTTTCAAAGACCTTTATCGGCTGGATTCATAAACCACGATTTATTGACAGGTCTCTAATAACACAACAGAAACGGCTCCTCTGGTTTGTTTGAGTGTTTTAGTCAGTCTGGTTCAGTCTAAATCTTTAAGCCAGCGTGGATGAGAACTCCTTATAACCTGCTCTGAGGAATGGAAATTTGAAGATCGTCAGTTTCCATGACAACTCAGCAACTCCATCTGCTAAGGAAGCTCATGTGATGCGATCAAAAGGTCCAGAACAGCTACACAATGAACCCTGTGATGAGATTGTTTTGTCAACTGTTGTTTCCTGGGTCAAGAAGGATATTTCAGTCTTAATATTTTCTCCAGTTTTTGGGACACATTGTAGTTAATATAATAAGTATCTCTATCTACCTTTGTCTCATCTAAAACCAGTACATTTGGATGAATGGACCCATGGCACAGTAGTGCGTCTGTTCAGAGGCCATTGTTGCACTGAAAATAGACAGCACTCAGGCAGCCTCATCTGGTGCTACTGCTAGCCTCTTTGCTAAGACATTCTTCTCTGATTGGATGAGTCGGACAAGGTCCTCACCGGCTAATCCTGAAAGTACTGCAAGATGAATGCTCGTCTTTCCTTGTCCTTGAGGGGCTGCTGACATGACTGTGCCTCAATGGACTATCTCCAAGAGCAGGTCTATTGCAAGTTTCTCGAGTATATGGTCAACATCCATCAGCAGTGGTGAAACCGTGTCACTGTATTTTGATCTGGGTTTGTTTTGAATGATTTGGGAAATCTTCATGCAACGCCATACGTTAGTGAAAGAAAATGTGGTTACAGCTTTGTGGCAGCGTTGTGCTAAAGAACCATTGTGTTATAACATGACAATGTCTGTGTGCTCGGAGGCAAGCAGGCCCATAAAGAAATGTTTGAGAACTTGATAGGCCTGCACAGTGCTATGACCCTCAATCAGTACCTTTAGGAATCAAACTTCAACTTCAAGACTGCAAACTCCCAACATCAGTGCCTAACCTCACTAATGTCAACCTCTGCAACCAGTTTCTACAATCTGGTGTGAAGCTGGTGTCCACATATTGACATTTATATTCTCAAGGATATGTATTTGGATAATGGCTTGTACCTTCAAAAACAAAGCATAATTGTGGTACCTTCACTCAAGAAGTATTCCCTCTCAGTGGGTTTAAATTGTGTAGTTAGGTTGATGATTCTGCTTGTACTTTTCGATTGATTTTTTTCCTGTTACTACACAATAATGTCCTCAGATGTTTTTATATCTAATTCTTATCATTAATATAAACCACAGTATTATTGACAAACTCTCAGGTGTGGTATTACACTGTTTGCGAATCAATAAATGTGACGTAATCCCGGGTGGGCGGAGTTTACGTCCAGGCACCATGGCTTCGGTGGGGACCGAGGTGAGTGTGTGAGCTTAATATCGCCGAGCTTGTTTTACTTTCACACTGTTTTCCGTGCCTTGGAAAATGTGTTCGGTCTCGGCCAGAGGAGCGCTTCTTGTAAAGGGGCGAATTGTCTGTGTCGAGGTGTCGGTTTACCGCAAATTGCCTGCTGCCAGCCTGGAGTCTCTTGCTTTTGTGCTGGACCGGAGGGCAACTGAATGTGCAGGAAGATGCTGCGCCCCGGAACCTGAATGGTCCATGCGGGCGCGTTGAGGGCTATTCGCCGGGTTTTAGTCATACATGGTCCGGACTGGTGTCACAATACTGTCTGTGTCCAGCTTTATCGGTTCAAAATAAACTGCAGATGCATATGCGTGCATTTTCCAGGCTGTATCGGTGATAGTTTTTAGCCGTACTGTGTGTCGCCGGCTCACTGGGGGCTAATTTCTACACTGTTGTTTAGCTAGCTAGCTAGCAAGCAAGCAGCGATGCTAGTTAGCAGACTGTGCACACTTTTTCACAAAAAAACTGATTTGTGGGGTTATCTCGTTCAAACGATACGGGCTAATGTATGTGCAATTTGTAACAATACGGCGAAATGCTTGGTTGATAGTGTTATCTTCACAGTGCTATACAGACTGTTAGCAACACGATAACTGATGCAGTGCTGCCACAACCTCCCAGTGCACACATATGGCGCCAGCTCCGAACCCGGTTTCACTATTTGCACAATTATTTTTTCACGTTAAAGTTTTATTTTGAATCATCTTCCTAATACAGACCTGTCTGTACTAGCGATCTGCAGGTATTGCCATGACTCTTCGTGGGTGTGAATCAGAAACATGGCTGATTGTTGTAAGTTGCATTGTTTTGTGGAGAAAGGCTTTATTAGTAAAGATTGAATAATTAAACTGTTCAGTCGATAACAGAAACACACAAATGTGCAGATGTGTCAGAGCTTCAGTCTTTGTTTCTTTTTTTTTTTTTAGTAGAGTTAATAGACGGTGTCCCGTCGTGTTCAGCAGAGGTCGCTCAAACAGCGTCGTGATGAATTGTGTATCTAGACGTGTGGCAGAGAAAAGGTGTGCATCACTGAGCTCACACTTATAACTTTGTTCTGTGTGATTTTGATGCATATGACCTTAAATCACGCCTCCACATACCTCCAGATGTGTCTTTGTGTGGACATAGTTGTGTTTGTTCCTGATGGCATTTTTCCCTAAAAATTCATGCAATCTGCAGTTTTATGCAGTTAACATAAAACCTCCAAATGCCGCCTTGATTTGACTTTTCATAGACTAAAAAGTGGCTACATAGCTGATACCACTACCCTCTTATTTGATGAATAGAGTGACAGATGATTTATCATTAACTACTTTTATAACTGATGAAAGAGCACAAATCCCCAATATTTAATGGCCCTCACATGTAAGGATGAAACAAGCAATGTCAAGATATTGCTGTGAAATTATGAAGGGTAATTTTTTTGTACTTTTTCAGACACTTAAGAGCTAAAACAAAAAAAAGATCAGTGAAGAAGATAAGTTGCTGACTAATTAATTAGAATTAATTAATAAAATCACTGTTAAATGCAGCCCTAATGAATAAATACCACTGGAGTTAAGTGAAAAGATATATTTATCTGTCTTTGTTATAGATTGTATGTAGAAATGGAAGAAGCAACTGGAGCTCAAAAATGAGGCCAGTATGGAAGTACTGAAAGTGGAATACTCCTGGTGACCACTAGATGCTGGCTCCAAAAAACTGTGGCTCCAATTGACTTCAATTCAAAAACTGTGGTAAATACTCAGTATTTCATGATTGTACTGATGAAGTACTCAACACATTATCTCCACAAGTCATTATCTTGTTATTAGCTAAAGTCAAGTCTTTGTCTCCAAAGAGACCAGACCTAAACATGAGTCATTCAGTCCATCTACAGTCTTTGTTCATTCAAGCATAGACCCAGGCTTGAGAACAATTTTTTATTGCCCTTGTTGTTGAGCAGTATACTTTACTTCCTTGATGTTCCTCTCCGGCAGATGCTTCTTTTCTAATATTGGATCCCCAAGATTGTGAAAAACCAAGAAGTTAATTTAAATCCGCTATTGCAGAAGTTGAAATATGTGGCAACTACCAAGCCTTTGATGTTGATTTCACTGTCAAAGTTAGAAAAAAAAAAAAAAAAGAAAAGACAGACAGTGTGGCAGCCCTGGTTGGTAGAAAGAGTCTGCTACTTATACTTAACTACCTGACTAGATGGTTAAGTCACCAAAACCAAAATATGTAAGAATAACAACCCAGCACTACTTGGCAACTCACTGGGAGAATCTGCTTTATCGTTGTAGTCATTTTAGCAGATGTCATTTACATTGTCCAGATACCTCTAAACTATCCTCAGGCAGAATAGGAGCATGTTAACAGAGAGTCCTTTCATTGTGCAGCTCAACAACACTGTGTTAAGAAGATCACGTATATGACAAACCAATAATATCATATACAATAATCATATTATAACTGAGTATAGGTTTAAGCTGGCAGTAGAGTAGCATTAACTGCAGGCCTCATGTACATCTTTGTCATAAGTCATACAGGTGTTTCTAATTTCCTGCTAATCCAACGTACACTCTGTATGTGCGTGTGGTTTATTCAGTATTCACACAGGAGAACACCCTTGGTTGAATGTCGAGCAGCGCTCAGGGCTGCTGCAGTGGAAGTATATTGTTGCGGTGAAATTGCAAAATTAGCTTTGTGACAGATACCATCCAGCTGATGTCACCTGCTCGCAGGCGTCTCTCTGGAGTTGTAAGATGGTGCAGCCACATGACTGTGTGAAGCAGGCGCCGTCATCAAAGGCATTTTCTGATAATCACCAATATCAGGGACGTAGAAGACCGTGCACCGTCCAATCACCCTGCACCTGGTGTGTTTGAAATGTGATTGTCACGAGGATTTTGGGGGAAAAAGCCAATTGCTGTTCTTTTTTTGGAGTTCTGTATGACTTAAAAGATTCAAATCACCCCTCCTTGTATGCTATTGTTAGGTTCAGTATTGTACATGAATGCACTAACAGTCAAAAGCTTTGTTCACTGGAATGTTGCGCATTTTCGGGCGTTGGCTGCGTGACGCTCTTTACTGCCTCTGCAAACGTGAAAATGCAGCTAAGGTGCTATTTGAACTGAAGAAAGAAGCTGCCCATCTTTTAAGTCAAACTAGTTGGAGCAATTTGCACAAGAAGTGAAGTCCCAATGTGCAGTAAGCACTGATTTACATACGCACATGAAAGACTAGAGCTTGTGATTGTCGAGGAGGAGAACGTTCAACTAAGAATGAATTAAAAACAAAAAACAGCAGAAACAGCTGTGTTAATGATGCCTGTCTACAGGTGAACCTGCCTCCTGGAGTCCTACTGTGTGCAAAGAAGAGAAAAAAATCAAGGGGTGGAGTCATCAGACAAGGTTTTAAGTATCACTATGAAACAGATTCTTGTGTAGACTCTGATCCTCCCTCTGAACGCCACGTTTTGGGAGCATCACAAATTTTGCTTGGATGCTTCCTCAGTTTTTCCACTATACTCCTTGTTGCTGAAGCCTGCTCCGTCTCAAGAACAATGGTCAGTCTCCATTTCAACTCTGGCAAACCAGTGAGATTTACCTGCAGCTGATTGGTGGCAACATTGTGTGAAGTAGTTTCTAGTAAGGGCTTTAATCTAACAGACAATATTTATATTGAAAGTCCTGCCCTCCAGGTTTGATCATATGTTAACTGAACTTTGTACTTGTTTGTATGACACACAAACTTGCACAACATTGGTAAGGTTGTTGTTTCACTTTGATACATTACAAGAAAAGGAAAGAATAGAGTGGAAAGACACATTGTGTTACAGTGTACTGGATACACCTGCTAGTACTATGAAGAGTTCGTCTTCCTCACAAGTGTGTCCACTGAACTTTGATTGGACAACAAAATAAATCTATTCTACAGCTTATTTCTTCTTGAGAGATGTAAACTCATAGATTACTGCGTCTGTTATTGAGAACAGGTCAGGGTTGACTGCTAGCTTTAGTTTGGCTGAAAGAAACCAGATCACAACCCAGTCCTTTGTTTTCTTTCCTCCACTGAGGTTTGCCCACATCTGCCTGTTGCAATGTTAAAATGATTGTGGTGCACTGGTATGAGTTTGTGTAAGCTTCACCATGTTAAATCAAGATTCGGTTGCATTGAAGTATTAGATTGCTAATGGCAGGGTAAAAAAAAAACCTGACTTGGATTTCCCAGTCAGCTAATTCCAAAAGTGTCTGACAACCCGATTGACGGTGGTGACCTTTAAACATCAGTTACTAAAAACTGCCCTCGCTTCATTGACACAACATAAAACAACACGCTGAACTATTGAAGGCTATGCTCTAAAGCTCCAGCTAGCATACCTCATCAGCTACAAACTTCATTACTCCCCAGAACAAAGGATTATTCAAAATAAACAATACAAACTGATAATACTAAAAATACTCAGAATAGGGTTGTCATTCAAAATTGGTATTGATGATGGTGTTACTGGAAGTGAAAAGGGGTTATTAAATTCATTTCCTTAAAGTGCTCAGTTAACTTTGAAGATGTAAGATATGTTTGCGGTAATTTTACTTGTAGTCGTGGAGTAGTTGGGGGATGGGGCCTCAGTGCAAATTCAATTTAAACATGAACATCCGCTCTCTGCTTTTTGTAAAAAGGCAAGTCCCAGGGTGACGATTCAGCAGAGTAGTTATCAACCAAATATCTGAAACTTCCTGATTGTAAGTTTCTCTCAGTAGAAAAAAAAATCGTCAAGATAATATCAGTGGAACTAAAAGTTACTCTCTACAAAATGAAACTAAAAGCAGTCGAGCCTGATTACTTGGCCATTATGGTGCAGTGAACATTGAAAAACCTCATACAAGCCATTACCAGTAATCGATGTTTCCAGCTTTGGTGTCAGAACAGCTTGTTAGAAATATGTTCACTTGGTTGCACCTTTGAAAGAAAAACTTGTAAACGAAGGGTACTGCATGTTTGCCACGGTAGTGTAATAGCATGCTAATATTTGAAATGCAGTGTTTACTATGTTTAGCATCCTAGTGTACCGTGCTGGCATGCTTCAGTTCGACTACTGGCACAAAGCTAATGGGGATGTTAATATGTTTGGATCATAAAACAAAACCAGTGGACTGATTGAAATTTTGCTTCAGTAGTGGTTATCAACAAAGAGATGTGAGAATTTGCACAAACCAAAAATATTAACCCCACACACAACATGATCAAGAGTGCAGATCTGTTTGCATGGCTACAGATATGGGATAGTGATGGTTTGTCATGTGATTTCCTACATCATGAGCCCTGTTGTCATGGAGTAAAACACCCGGTTCATCTCTTAATTGTGTAAGCTGAGATCTGCAATCAAAATGCCACGTTTGCTACAGTGCATACAGAGAGTTAGGTTGACACAAACACAGACATCAGGTGTGTATGGGTTGAGGCCTTGTCATTGTGTCTTGTTGCAGTAGCTCTCAGTGTACACACCCGAGCTGACCTGTCAGGATTAGGTTGTCATTGTTTGGTTGTGAAACTGGAGAAGCATCTCTAGATCTGCATTCCTCCTGATCCCAGATATCCCTGGAGGAAAAAATACTGTTTCACTTTGCAAAGTGATAAACTTCTAACTATTAGTTAACAGTCAAAGCCAATGATCTGATGTAAATACCAGACATCAGCTGCTTTGAGATGTGCTGTTATCTTCTTTATGCCGTTGGGTTTTGGAAATCATTTGGGACTTTTGGGTAAGATCTGCATTTTTCTGGGCAAACTGTAATAACTCAAAAATAATCCACTGATTATCACAGGGAATTATACTTGGTTTTGTGCATAACTCTGCTCTCCTCTGGTGCCTTGGTAACTATTTTGAGGCCGTTTCTTTAATGGCAGCTCGCCTTCGTACTTCTTAATATCTGCTGCATGGCCGTGCAGTGCTGTGTTTTGCTGTGCTCATTGGCCCGAAGCTCAGCAGAGACAAAAGACTCTCCTGTTGAGAGGTTCACAACGTGGCCTGATGTTTGGCATGAAAACTGTTTGGTTCTGTACCTTTTTTATTCTTCTACCTCCTCCTCCTCTTCCTTCTCCTCATGGTGCTGCTGAAACCTCTGCAGCAGCACTTTAAAAAATAAACCTTAAATCTATTTTGCTTTTACATAAAGAGAGAAAAATCCACAATCAATAAAATGTAAAAATACTAACAGAATGCTATAAATAGATCAGTGCATTTAGCATGAAAATTAAAATGATTAGAGTCTTTTAAAGGTAAGCAGCCTTTCTGTGGTGAGTTGGCTCCAGTGGTTATCCTCCATGGCAGCGAGATCTTCCACTTTGCAGAAATGGAGTGGTGTTACAGTTTGAACTGACTGAGCATGCTCTGTGGAGACCCTCTGAAGAGGAGGACCGACAGAGGGAGCCACCAGGTCACATGACCGGCGAGGTGAATGTGCATGCGGGGGAAAGAAAAGGAAAAGAGGAACAATCTGTTCGACACGTTCTCGCTCTCTCTCCCTCTCTCCGTCCTCCCCCCTTCCCTCTCTCTCTCTCTCTCCCACTCTCTCCCTCTTTCTCTCAAACACACACTCTCTCCCTCACTCACTCCCTCCTCTGACGCCTTCTTCTTCTCAATGGAGGCCATGAGAAGAAAGCAGGTATGATGCTTCCTGGAGGCACACAAGGGAAAAGACACGTTAGCTTTATCCTCTTCACCCTTGGTTGGCTGTTTATTGGTCTGAGGAGATGTATAGTCTTTGCTTTCCAGTTCCTTTTTTTAGTCATTTTCTATAAAAGTTACTGTCCATTGGTTTTGCTGTCTTCTCTTTGAGATGGTTTCTCAGTTTGTCAGATGTGCTTCTCGATACAGTTGCTGCTGCTTTATCAGCAATTGATTACTGTTGATTCCTCAAAATCGAAGACCTGATCTCGAGGAGCAATGATCTGTGTGTGTGTGTGTGTTTGTGTGTGTGTGGTAGCAGTGCTGCTTTATCAAAGAGAGATTTGACTATGGCATGTTGGGTCCTGCTGCTGAAGAGAGCTCCTGATGAATTAGCACAACAGCTGTATTTAGAGCAACCACAGCACAACATTTCTGATGATGTCATTCTCAATAGGGGAAGTCCGACCTCTTGGAGATCTGGAAACTGATTTTCCTAAACTCAGGTCCAGCCTTTTATTATTATTTTTTCTTCATCGCTCCTCTTCTCAGTTGACAGTATATAATGGGCACCCCGAGGATTTGATGTATGTGTGATCAGGACTATACGTCAACGCGAGGAGGTACTTTGAGGCTGTGATGTGAGCCTCCATGTTCCCACAGCTGACAGCTTTCTGGCTCGCACCTCACATGTTCGTTTGCAACAGTCAGTCACAAGGCAGGTTAACTATTGTCAGAGATTATCTCAGATTCTGCAAAGCGATAATTATTTTGGTTTGTTTGATGGCTTTGATTGACAGACCAGATTCAGACTGTGGTTGTTGGGATTACACACTCAGCTGCTTCAATCCCTAAACCACCAGAATGACCCATATTTGTTTTGTTTAAATAACGTTCTTCATCACAGTTTTAAAAACAGTACAGTACAGAAAGTGTACACAAAATCCTGTATTTTCTGACCTCTCTCCAAGCTTTGCTTTGGTTTTGTGAGATACTGGGTGGTGTCACCTCTGCAGGCCTCGAGAACAAGTTCAAATAAAACCATCAGCGAGAGGAAAAAGTCGTTTGTTTTAGTCCTTTTTGAAAAGGTTCATATTCGAGAAGAGCTTTTCTGTGGCTGTATCTAAAGCCGACGTGCACAATATTGTCGTATTTTCTCATTGGGGTGTTGGCTCCCGGTGCTTGCCCCTGCCAGTGTAGCAGCTGATTGTGTAACATGTTTATGCTTTGTGTGCTCAGGTAGCCCTGACTTGTTTTCAGGTCTCCTGCCACAGATCTAAAGATAGGTCTCATCAGTGTGAACGCCCCAGGCCTCATCACATATCAGGTGCATATTATGCTGTAGGGACAGGAACCATTAGAATATTTTTTAGCATTAGAAGTATCACATATAGCATAGTTTCACAAAAAGGTCCAATCTGGCAATGAAACTCTGAACCATTGGGGCCTTATTTTTGCAGCTTGGGTCGGTTCTAACATCTTTCCATTTGTAATGAGCTGCTAAAGGCCCCATGATCAGCCCTCACAGCCTTGGCTTCACATTTGGAGCTTCGATCAGCAGCCTCCATATCCCCATCCACCAGCTTCCAGACCCCTTCAGTCCCCATCTAGTGGAAAACTGCTGCAATGGCCGCGTTGTGTCAGTAAACAATCTGGTTGTGAAATGGCGGAGATCTGCAGACAGGCTTCTCTGCCTCCCTTCCCCCCCTCTCCTTTCTGTCTCCTGTGTTGCATGTTCCACTTTTCACCACTAGGGGGAGGGATAAAGCTGGTGTGCGTGTGTATGTGTGGGGTTTTTTTTCTTTTTTTTTAAAGAAAGGCTTTCCTCAATCCATGAAAAAGAAGAACTAAAGGATTCTTCTTCTGTTCATGCTCGCACTGTTCACTAGATCTCACCACAGAGCATTGTCCCACACTAGATGTTCTCTGAGAAACACCCTGAGTCTTTGTGCTCACAGACCAGTTCTTGGCCTGACCTTGCTGCTGTTTGACAAGCTGCACGTTCGCGTTTGGCTCAGGGACCGAGGAGGATTTGGGAGGTCTGTCATGATGGTTCATTTAGGTGGGGTCTCGGTCGCAGGCAGGCTGAGACTCACCCTGTCAGATCCCTTCACGAGGAGAGTGTACAGCAACTGGCTGATTCAGTGAACCCCCTCAGTGGTTCCTGTGTCTTGCAGCTCTTTTGATTGGGCGAATTTGGAGAGAGAGCGTTTCCTCTGCTTCCTGCAGACGATCACACTCAGCCTCTGCTTTTTTGCTTCTCCCTGGATGTGATCTCTGCCCCAATCAGCATGTGTGCCTGTATGTCTGCCATTAATTCTGCCTCTCGCGTTGTTGAGCGTAAACCTTTCACTTCTGTGCTGGTTATGTGGATCTTCAGGGTCAAACTGACCTACCTTTGATATTTGAGCTGAAAAGCTGGGTAAGATTTAAGAGTTCTCAGCAGAGGAGGTGGCTTTGAGAAGCACTGTCCCCCCTCTCCCCTTATAAGAAAGCAAAAGTGTAGATTTGTGATGTTTTTTCCTCGCAGGCCTCTTGTTTCCTTTGGGGCCATTTTGTATCAGAGTGTGCACGAGGTTGATGGTCTGTTCAGGGAGGAAGAGACCGCTTTACATTTCCTGGTGTTGCCTCTGTGAGGAATAAAGACGGCCGATGGGCGGCTGGGATTTCTTTACAAGCTTCTGCTGCTCTCCTGGTTGGCTGAAGCAGAAAGGGAGAAGACAGACAATGGCAGTGCACAGGGGTGGTCCCCGCGACACATTACTGAAAACCACACAGCAACCTTTTTTTTGTTTTTTTTAAACACAGCATCAGTGTATGTTCCTGTCTGGACCTGGATCCCTTCACTGATCAGAACTGTAGCAAATCCTCACATTAAGCAGCTGAAACCAAAGATCTGATCCACAATGAAAGATGTCTCTGGGAGTATTCAGAGAAAACCAGCTCTTCGAAGATGCAACTTGGAGTTTTGGGAACTATTGTTAGACATTTCACAAACTAAACGATTAATTAAAAATGCTGACCACAGTAGAAAGTAATTAACACTGTAAACAAATTAGTGGTAATTGCAGCTCTAAATTCAATTTCCCCTCACATGTGTGTTGTTTTTCATCAGCCCGCTGGTCTAGCCAGGAGCAGCGTGGATAAGGGTGCATCAACAAAGAAAGATCCAGCAAGTAATGGAGAGGAGGAGTCAGGTGGGAGTCTGAATATACTTTAAAATATTTTTTTTATATGAAGTGATTGGGTTACATTGTAATTTGTGCTTGTGATGATTAGATGGAGAGAAGGAGGTAGCAGCCAGACTGGCCTCTTCCCCTGCAGCAGAGGCGATGCTGAACGGCACCGAATGTGACGACATGAGGCACAAGAGCTTGACAACAGGCAACAGCAAGACTGTAATGTTGGTGAATGAAAATGGCACGGTGGACACGGAGCCGCCGCACGGTTCAGTTACTGGAAGCAACGGATTCATTCTCACGAAACAGCAACAGCAGCAGCAGCCACAGCAACTGCAGGAAGGCGGCGCTGCAGTGACGCCAGGTTTGGGAGTTTCCCCTCATAGGACTAACTGGTTGCCTTCGGGCTCGCCGACTGGGGGACACACAGCCAAACCAGTCCCTGCCTCAGCGTCAGGGTGCGCACAGAGTTCAGGTGCACTAAGGACTGCCCCCAGTACGGGGACTACGTCGGGACAGGGGACATCAGACACTAAAAATGAAGGCGTTTCGTCTCCCACCCCATCTCCAGCGCCAGTCACCATACACAGAGCACGCAAGACCATGTCCAGACCTGCTGTCAGCCCGGCACAAAAGGTAAACCATGGCCAGCATCCAGGGATTGTCATGTGTGATGTTAATGTGTAAAAACATGTCAAAGCCACATTTAAAGATGTGTTGCAGAAACACCAACTGTTAGCTCCTGCACTACTTCTACTTGTGTAGAGAGAATGTGCTTCATCAGCAGCAGCAGCTGATCTGCTGATGCTGCAGACACTGAGATCATTATCTGGTATAAATGAAGATGCTTTGCCAATATCACTGTATACTCAGTTATCAAAAGTATGTGGACACTACAGACGCGTGACGTCACTTCAAGGCCATAAGCACTGATCTGCTGCTTTAACAACCTGAAGGGTTCTGGGAAAGCGGCAAGAATTTCATGCTGAGTATTTTATGCAGATACTGAGCGACTAGGCCCAGGCTCAGTCTGTGTTGGACGGGGTTGAGGTCAGGTCTCTGTGCAGGCCAAAGTATTTCTTCATGGATCTGGCTCTGTGCATGTGGCTTTGGTCCTGATGAAACACAAGAGGTTCTTTTCCCTAACTCTTGACCCAAAGTTGCAAACACAAGATTGTCTTAAAATATCATTATATACTCTAGTAATAACACTTCCCATTTAGACCAGGGGTTGCATCAATAAACACATATACCTCTGTTAAATAAATTAAATGTTACTTAAAGTTACTGAATAGGAGTTTCCTCTCAAGTGAAATTCACAGAACATTTGGGAGCAACTTGTAGGAAGAAACAGATGCATTATAGGTTGAGAGATGGTGGCAGATTGATCCATTGCTATAGATGATGGATAGTTGCCAGGTGACCAGCCAGTACCACTCAATTAATTGTCAGCAGGACATAAAACTAGGCAAAAAAATCTAATGAATTTTGCACTTTGAAAATATCAGATATCATATTTATTTTGTTGTAAATTGGTTAAAAGAAAGAAAAAAACAACCCAGAGCCTCCTTAGGAACAGACAGACACAGTGGTGCTAAACACATTTCATTCTTGTCACCTACAGCTTCTTAACAGGGAATTAAGAGAAGCAAAAAGTGCCAAAATGGAGACTAATGTTGCGCCCGATGTGCAGAAATCCTCGCAGCAGTCATCCGCTCAGAACCATCTACCTCAGAGTCCACCGGATACGCCAGCTCCAGCACAAACTGCTTCATCAGCTTCACCAGCACCTCCTCCTGCACCACCTCCAGTTCCTGCAGAAGCTACTACTCCAGCTCCAGCTCCAGCTCCTCCGTCTCCTGCTCCTCCAGCTTCAGCTCCTCTGGCTCCAGCTCCTCCGGCTCCAGCCAAGCCCCAACTAGGTCAGACAGAATCCAGTGACACACGACCAACCCTGATTTGGGTTTTAGCATAATGCCCGGTGACAGTTTTTCTGTAAATACGAGTGTTGTTCTCTTGTGCTGCAGGCTCTTACTCAGGAGGGTTGTCATCCCGCAAGAAGAAGAGGAGGATGGGGACGTACAGCCTGGTTCCCAAGAAGAAAACCAAAGTGCTTAGGCAGAGAACTGTGCTGGAAATGTTTAAGGAACTACATGAAACTGCCAAGAGTCCACAGGTCCACTATTCACTTATTTTATTTGGAAATGAATATGATTTAACCAAACAGGTTAACGTGAAGATGAGCAGCTACATACGAGTTTGGCTGAATTAAAAATGCTTAAAAGTGGCAGAATCCAGATTTAGGATGATGCAAGCAGAGTAAAGTAAGTAAGTTTGACACCATTTCTTTCCAGACTAAAGAGGTGGTGAACATAAACGGGGAGAAGGTGGCAAATGCGTCTGAGGAGGAAGAGTCAGAAGATCTGGAGTCTGAGGAGGAGGGACGACGGCAGCTGTCAGAGCAACCAGTCAGTGCTGTGCAGGAAACATCTGAACGTGGGGCTCAGGTTAGAGAACACAACTTGTTTCTTTCTCTCGTATTATCCTGACATAAACATGCAGCCACTTCTATTTTGTGAAAAGTGCACAACCTGCTCTGAAGAACATGAAGGTAATAGCTGGAAGGTGAATGTGCCAAAGCTGGTTTCTATCTGAAGGTAGTCATTAGCAGGTGGAGCACAGTGGTCGTAGAGGATGAACATGGTCAGCACCAACACTCATCCACTGTAGCCTCAGTTTCCTCTTCTCAGCTGACAGGTGACACCGGTGCCACATTTAAATGTTGCACTAACACTTTACAGCCACAGGGTGTCCGTCCTGACCCACACCTGGGAGCAACAACCGACCTGCTGCGATTGCTGCGTCTGTGTTTGTTCTCTCCATGTTTTCCAGAACTGATCTGAGGTCAGATGACACAGATGGTAAATAGAGTACATTTATATAGAGCTTTCATGACCAAACCTAGGTCCCAAAGCACTTGACAAGGCAACTCACCATTCACACACACACACACACTAACACACCAATGGCTACCAAGCTGCCATGCAAGGCGCTAGTAACCATTGGGAGCAACTTAGGATTCAGTGTCTTGCCCAAGGACACTTCGACATGTGGACAGGAGGAGCCGGGGATCGAACCCCCAACCCACAGGCGACCCACTCTACCAACTGAGCCGCAGCCACCCAACACAGGAGATGAAGCCTCTGACTCTGGGTCCAGGTCTGAGTCCAGACGCTCTGCTGATGACTCACCTGAGTTGGCTGTCATTTAACTAATCGCTCTGATGTTGTGGTCCAGCTCAGATAACTGTGGACAGGTCTCCACACCTCCAAGATTATTTTAAAATTTGGCTTCAGATCTGAGATCAAACCTTCTTTTTTGTTCTGATGTGCACTCTATTCCATATTTATTGTGCAGATCCTACACCTCAGAACTTCTGAAGGGTTTCTTAAGTTTTCCGTCAGGCTTTCGCTGTGTTTACATTTTTATTTGGATGTTCATAACTTGTCAGCCTCTCTGTTCAGTTTCTTCTTCGTGCACAGGGCCCTGCAGCCTCATGCCCTTTTATGGACATTTGCAGGGCATTTATATATGCAAATTAGGAACAAATGGCATTTACAAAGGATTGGGATTCATCATTGTAATGACACAGAGATGAACATTTTGCTGTTTAACACTTTAGGAACACTTCATGAATCTGATGAAGAGTTTTCCTTAAGAACCTTCAAATGTAAGAAAAGAAACAGAAGATCCTGGTTAATGAAGCCTAAGAAGCTCCTACCATGTGATTAGCTATGTATTTGTTGGACAGTTGAACAGGTGATAAACTGTCCATCGATGTGTTAAATGCTGCTGACAAACTGTTTCCTTTTTCCCGTGGAGGTGAAGGATGAGCAGGAGTCTGAAGAGTCTGGAGGAGAAGAAGAAGAAGGAGAGGAGGAGGGCACAGAATCAGACTTGGTAAGGCTCTCTCACCATTATTACTCAGCCTAACTACATCAGATTATTACATCCAAACTCACACCTCCTCTTTTGACTGAGGACAGAGCAGAAGCGACAAATATATACAGATAAATATTCTGTTGTTGTTGTGATTGCATCTGCCTTCCTCAGAGCACAGAGTCGAGCCTGAAGAAGAAGCTGAAAAAGAAAACTAAAGGAGACAGCGCGTGGCTCAGGCCCTCCAGGAAACGAAAGAGGAGGATGAAGGCTAAAGGTGATCAATCTCCAGGTCACACTCACACCTGTGCAGTCATCCATCCACTTACCTGTAGCCCTCATGTGAAATGGTAACAGGAGGAAACACCTACATTGATTTATCTGAAAAATACTAGATTACAGTGGTGATTAGAGTAGACACCCATCCTCACATCCTCTGATCTGGCTCACAATTTAATCACATGCTCCTCGGGTATTACCCTCTCTCAAATCATTAATATCTAATCATAGGGTTTTCTATAACGTAGCTAACAGACAGTCAGTGTGATGGTGCTAATGCAGCTAAACATGAAAGAAGATCAGATACAGGAAGTCCACTAATATTACTGAGTTGTCCTACAGCAAGAAGACCAGCTCGCCATTATTTTGACTTAAGTCCAGTCTGAGTTATACTCTGCTACAGCCTCCTGCTTGGTCATTAGGTCTGATTAGTTTTTTTGCTTCCTCTGTAAAATAGTGTAAAATGTAACACGGTGCCTAACAGACTAAATAGGAAGGACAGAGGTGCTATCCTTACTGATGCAAGTCAGGTTGTACTGTCAAAATAAATGTTCAAGCTGCTTTTTTCATGGTAAAAGTTACATAATTAAGTCTCAATAACAAGGACACCTTGACTGTTTCTTTCTGCCTCAATCCCTGCAGACATGTGTAAGCTGGCTCTGTATTTAACTGCTTGGATAGACAAGTTTTTCTTGTTACCTGTCACACTTTCTTACAAATAATTACACAAGATTGAATTATTGTTGCTGAAAAGCTGTATTTTATATTTTCTTACTACATGCAACTTCTTACCGTTAATTGTCATTGTGCTCAGAACCGGAGGTGGTGGTTCAGCCCGAGGCTCCGGCTCAGCCCCAGGCGCCTGACGACAAGGAATACACAGAGATTGTCCCACCTGTGTCTGTCAGCCTCAGCAAGCCTTCACAAAACAAAGGTGAACTTAAGAGAAATGAGGAAACCTATTGAACTTGTTCACTAGAATCCATCTCATGTGATACAGTCTCCTCAGAGCGACAGAGTTTGCAGAGCTCTCGTTGCGTCGTCACACTCCTGAGTGAAATTTTAATGTTTTTGCTTTATTTTCAAACTGTTCTACTGTAGAAAAATGAAATATTGCAGCGAAAGTTGTCTGAACATTGTTGTTGTTGCGTTCTGTTCATTACTGGAGTTATAGGCACAGGGTTAAGCAGCATTAATGTTCGTCTGCTAAATGTTTGTGTTGTGTATCTTGTGTATCCCTGGGGGAGTCTGAAATTTCACCAATCATGACTTTGAAGTGGAGATGAAAATTTAGACTATATGTCGAAATGGACGAAGCAACCAGTTCTCAAAAATGAAGCCAATGCGCAAGTGCCCAAGTGTAATACCCCCAATGGCCACTAGATGCTTGCTCCAAATAACTTTAATTCAAAAATCCTCATAATCAATCATCATTTCTCATAATGATCTGGTGGTCGATCTCAAAGTCTGTTCAGCATTAAGTGGATGTTAGGCTTCAAAAAGAGGAAGATTTAAGGTCTTCCATGAGTCCAGACCTGAAATCCAGTCTCATACACTTTGGACAGTGTCCTCAGGTTCAAGGGTCAGACCCGCCTCCTCACTCCTCCCTTCTGGTTCCAAACAACCAACATGGTGGTGATCAAATACCAAACTCCTGGCTTCAGAATAAACCAACAGGTGGCATCATGTTAGCTGCATCCATTCTATATACAGTCTGTGGATGAAACAAACATGTTTTCATGGTGGTGTCAGAATATCTTAGAAAAACAACCTCGCCTGAAATCTGAGCTTTCCAAAATCTGTAAAATCACAGATACAGTCAATTTATTCATCTAATTTTTACCGAGCTATCTAGCCAGTGATTGGCCATCTTGGACTGACATCAGTGCCGACCTAACGGGATGGGTTGGTTCTGTTGGCGTGTGAGGACAGTGGAGTATTTCTGAACCGTGTTGAATACAAATGAGTTTTTTCAAAATGTTAAACTAAGAACTGCAGAGATTCAAATGACTGCAGACAGTTTTTAAAGACCAAATGCCAAATGCTTAAGGGAGTAGTTATAATTAACCAAGAGTTGTTGCATGTCCTCCACTCTTCCATCCCATGTTTTCTCTTTCTATTTTGAAAGCTTGCATTAAATGTTTATAGTTCCCGACAGACCCCAGAGAGTTAATTTAATAGGTCACTTTCTTTGCAGAGCCTTCAGGGTCAGCGGTCGAGGAAGCTCAAGAGCTCCCGCTCTGCAGCTGCCGCATGGAGACGCCCAAGAGTCGAGAGATCCTCATCCTGGCAGACAGGAAGTGCATGGCCACAGAGAGCGTTGATGGACAGCTAACCCGCTGCCAGAGTGCCGTGCTGAAGCATGAAATGATGCGTCCTTCCAACTCTGTTCAGCTGCTGGTTCTGTGTGAGGACCATCGTAACGGCATGGTGAAGCACCAGTGCTGCCCGGGCTGCGGCTTCTTCTGCAGAGCTGTGAGTACACAGACGCTTCAGGCCTCCAGTGGAGGGTCTGAGGATAAACTAGAAGCTTCTGTCACATATAGAACAATTAAAGTATCCATTGTTTGATCACAGTGTGTATGTAACTGTGGGGAATGAGGAATGTGCACAAAAGGATACAGATGAAATTTTGGGGGCACAAGGGGCACAGTCTGGAAAAAATTCTGTTATAATAGGCAAATTTCTTAACAAGATATTGTTCCTATGTAACCACAAGAGGGCAGCAGTGTTCAGTACAACTGGATTATATCTTTGTGCTCTCGGATTGATTTCTTGTTATAAAATGTGATGATTTCAGTACCTAAAGTGTGATTTATGAATGTTTGTTTCTCCTGTGCAGGGGACCTTCATGGAGTGCCAACCAGACGTCAGTATCTCTCACCGTTTCCATCGTGCTTGTGCCTCAGTGCTGAAAGGTCAAAGCTTCTGCCCCCACTGTGG